>JAASGT010000404.1:0-26818 GCA_023334315.1 Globisporangium alternatum | reverse complement strand
TAGCATCGCGCGCGATGTCTTCAAAGTCCGTGTCGTCCGGAAAACGTTTGCGCTTGGAAGACTTCATCGCTAGCCAGCGAGATCGTTTGTGGGGATCTTGTGATGTTTGCCGCCGCTGGCATGACAGACACAAATTAGACAGCTTCCTTCTCTTCCCAGACACGCTGCTCCCTGGATCTTGCCGTTAAATGTGAGACTCGGTATGAGCGAGCGGGTGGATGGTTGGTGAGCGTTGATTAGGAAATACATGTGTGTTGTGTTTGCTTGCTCAGTTGTGATCTTGCGCTCAAGTTGGATCGAATACAAGTTCCAGCTCCCAAGTCACGTGTTTCATGTCTTGCGACTCGTGGAACACTGGCAGATCATACATACTTGGGCATGGCTTCACACTGATGACTTGAATAACAATGTTAGCTATATGACCAATGTTGTGTAGCAATCCAGACCAACTTTCAATATTTTTACAAATAGACAACTCAGTGGAGAATCGGGTAAAATTGGCATCTCCATCGGCTGAGTGTATTTTTACTCTCAGGTGAGGTGCGTGGTGATGTTTGAGGATCGAGCTTTCTCACTCTTGTCTGAAATTACTCCATGACATGACTGCTTAACAGTGCCAGCCTGCGAGACCACGACGCGCAATATGCTCGACCGTCGAGTTCCGGCTCGCTCCCAGGGCATCTCGAATGGTGGCCTCACCTTGGACGACGACGACGACGAGTTCGAGGTGACAGCGCTGCTTTGTCTGTCAATTCACCCTTTTACATTGACTCGATACGCAATCTTAAGGACTGACGCGGGTTCTTCACTGCCATTGTAGTTGTTTCAGTCTGCTCCAAGTCCCTGGGCTGAGGCTGGCGAAGGTTTGGAGCCTCACCCACCGCCTTTGAAGCCTCGATCTCCGCGTGAAAGGAACCCCAGTCGGCGTCAATTAGCCCCAGCTGCAGCGACACCAGTAGCACCAGGAGGGAACGGAGGACAAACGAGTATCCGCATGGTACTCAACACAGGAAAGCCATTCCGACCGGCGACACATACTATAACGAGCAGCAGCGCTACTGAGTTTCTCCCAGTGCTGCCAGCGCCTCCAAATGCCCAGTCGCCTCGACAGGTTCATCCCACAGATTTCAATTAACAGTGCGCAAAGCTGGCGCAGACGGACTGATCGAGCGTCTTTCTCTCTCTCATGCATCTGTCCAGGCTTCCAGCCACAGTAAGCAGCTGCCGCGTGGACGAAACGCGTCTCCGCTCGTGAATGCGTACCAGGCTCTCGTCGAACAGTCGAACGCAATGGTACGTCCACAAACGCTTGTTCAATACCAATTCCACTCCCATTTGACTGCTAGGTAGTAAATGCCTGATTCGTGTTATGTATGTAGGCGACATCCTACGAAAAGAGCAGCGAGCGCCGGCGGCTGCACGAAGCCGCGCTGCAGCTGGGCATTGCACAACTCTCGGACGAGCGCGTGCGCCACCAGAAGCAGCACATCCGCTTCAGCACGCTCAAGAACGAGATCGACATCTTCCAGCAGTACCTGGACCCGTTCATCTTCGAGATGCGCACCCCGCATGAGCACCAGGTCAACTCGAGCGTCTACCGCCACTTCATTCGCATGCAGGGTGTGCAGGAGATGGGCATCCCGATCTACAGCCTCGGCAACTACATGGAGGAGGAGTTTGACCGCATCCTCACGGCGCGCACGCAGCAGAAATTCTACCGCCGCATCCGCCGCCGCGATGCCGCGCACTACATGGACACGGAGCTCATCCCACGTCCCGCTGTCGGCACCACCAAGCGCGCAAGCATCCTCCTCAGTGCAACGTCTGTGACGGGTGGCTCGTCATCATGAACGAACTTCAACGCAGGCTCAACCACCGGAAAACAAGCAAGGTGATGCAACTGACGAGTGGATCAAGCGAGTTCGACATGACATGGATACACCACCTGAAACGCTCGATCTTCATCACCACTTGACGAGGACAGGCACACAGTTGATGTTCGGGTGTAAATTTATTATCAGACACAAAAGAGGAAATAAAGGAAATACAAGTCGCTAAAAAATTACGGATCTTCCAGACTCAAACTGCGCATCCGCAGCCACTTTCCTCCTTGTCGTCGAGACTGCGCCGCTTCCGTCGCTTAGCGCCGCCACTCCAGGAAGGAGGAACTGCTTGGTCCTGTGATCTGCGCGCGCGCAATTCACCATCTTCGCTCTCCACCGCTCCGTCGACTCGTCACCACTCTCTGCTCGCCTTCCAGTTCGCTTAACGGCTTCTTACTTCTCTCCTCTTGATCACTTCAGCATTTCTCTTTTTCTTGATGTTCGGGCGACGCTTTTTCTCTTGTTTATCTCTGTTGTGGACTGGACGCAAAGAGTGGGTTCATCGGTGTGCAGTGGATATATTGTGTGGGGTGGAGGGATTAGTAGCGTTGTCGGCTCAGCGGCTTTGCTTCTCCCATCGGGTCGCGGCTCGTGGCGGTGGCGACGCGCGGTGCAGGGTATCCAGAGTCCATGCCAACGTGGCGCTCGTCACGGATGCCAGAGCGGTAGGACGCCTGGGCCTGAAGCTGAGGGTCGGACTCCTTGGATTCCTCTCGGACGTACACACGGCCCTGGGAGGCGATCGGGCGAACGTCGCGAGGAGGCTCCTGCTGGCGCGAGTCCACGCGAGCACTGCGCTCGCCGGTGTCACCGCTGGCACCACGCTCTCGTCGTCCGCTTCTCTGTAATGTCAAAACCAAACAGCCAAAACGTAAGAACACAAATTCACAAATCGCAAACAGAACAACGACCGTCGCACGTACCAAGTTGAGAACGGTCCAGTCGAACATCGCGTCGAACTGGAAGCCCTTGCGGAAGAACAGCTCCTTGAAGAGACGCTTCAAGTAGGCGTAGTCAGGCTTGTCGTCGAAGCGAAGCGCGCGGCAGTACTCGAAGTACGCACGGAACTCGGCTGGGTAGCCCTTGCACAGCACCTCGATCGGAGTGTTCATCTTCTTCTCCATGATCTTCTCGTACTTCTGCTTCTTCGTGTTCGCCTTGAGTCCCTGCCATGGGAGCGAGCCGCGAATGAAGTACATGAACACGTAGCCCAGGGACTCCAAGTCGTCACGACGACTTTGCTCAATACCCACGTGGGTGTTGATCGAGGCGTAACGCGCCGTACCGGTCAGGTTCTTATTTTCTCGGTACGGAATATGCTGGTGCGTCTTCGGGTCGCGGTACTTCTTCGCGAGACCGAAGTCGATCACGTGACAGATTTGCGCGCGCTTGCCAAGACCGATGAGGAAGTTGTCAGGCTTCACATCACGATGAATGAAGTTCTTCGAGTGGCAGTACTCCAGACGGCACAGCAGCTGATCAGCAATCATCAGCACGGTCTTCAACTGGAAGCGACGGCCGCAGTAGTTGAAGAGATCCTCCAGCGATGGTCCGAGCAAGTCGATCACCATGACGTTGTATTCACCTTCAACGCCGAACCAGCGGAGGTTTGACACACCAACTGCAACATGGTCGAAAAAGTTCAGAAAATAAAAAAATATCAGATCACCGCCTTCATCAATGCCGCAAAATCAAAATGCCCTCAAAACAACAGTTGGTACGTACGTCCTCCGTTCAAGATCTTGTAGATCTTGGACTCGTAGAGCAGCTGCGGGTGCTTGCTCTTGACGGACTCGAGCTTAATGGCGACTTCTTCGCCCGAGGTCATGTTGGTACCCAGGTAAATGTCACCGAACGAGCCGCTACCAATCTTGCGTCCCAGGCGGAACTTCTTGCCGACGCGCAGCTCCAGCGAGCTCTCTCGTGGATGCGCCATGGTGATAGTTGCTTAACTGCACAAAACGAAACACAGCAAGCAATCCACGTTAAAAGGTGTACAGTTGCCATGGAAATACCAGTCAGCCTTCCTTCGCATCCAATGCAATTCACAACCAGACACACCATTTCCCCTTGTTTATGTGTCGGACACGGCAATTGAACAGTTCAGCACCTTTCGGATGCATGGAATGCTGTTGCAAATGATTCCCTCTTCTATTGACATAAATATAGAAGGGAAGCGAGGCCGGAGAAAGGGGGGAAGCGCGCGGACACGAAGGGAACGCACACCATGTACGCTCAAAGGAAGCGCACACCCCGCACTACTCCACGCCATACACGCACAAACACAACACTCTTCCACACACGCACGCAGATCCATTCACGCAAATCCATTTACGGTCGTCGACATGCGAGCGCACCCAGACAGACTCACACACACGCAGCAGGTACACTCCTTCATATCCAAATTCACCCACGCACACAAAAAGCCACTCGTGCAACCACTTTCTCGACGTACCTGGTGGGAGTAAGAAGCAGGAGGAGGGGGATCGAAGACTCACACGAGACAAAGGCTGCTGCTGTGAGGAAGAGAGAAGGCGGGTCTGTGCTCCGGTCGCCGTGTCGGTCGCTCGTGCTTCTGCTTCTGGGGCTCGCTCGTTGGGAGAGTTTCTGTCTTCCGCTCGCGCTCGCTCGCTCTGTTGCTGTTTGTTGTTGGGCAGTCCCCCCCTCCCTCTGGCCCCCGCCGCCGCCATTCTTCCCCCTTTCCCTCTTTGCCGCCCATTACTTTCACTTGCACTCAGTATGCTGTCCAAAAAGAATTGCGATAGATTGCGCAGAGTGATGGTCAGACTAGTATTTTTTGCGACAAAAAGACAGAAAGATAGCAAGGCAGTAAAACCTTGAGGGTTTGGGGTGCAACTTGCAAAAAAGAGCGAATATCCCTATAGAGTTTGCATGGATCGCGATTAAAAAACCTCGTTTGAATGAAAAAGGTTCAGTCTGGCGCCACTGCGGCGCGCGATACCGACGAGCAATCAGTATGGCGCACGAAAGTTACCGTCTGGGTGGGAAATTTATGATCGAACCCAGATCGTTGTTTCACACACACTTGATTATTTGTGGGCATCCTCTTTCTTCTTTCGTCGCTTCGTGACGTGATACAAAACAACAACAACAGGAGCTTTCGGCTCGAGGTGTCGCGGTAGGAAATCTTTGCGACGCCCTCTTTGTTTGCATGATTGAACGCAGCTTCAGCCAAGCAGACACATCAAGAACGAGACAACGAAAGTGAAAACTCTGGTTCTTTTGGTTCTCGAAAATTTATTTCCTGTTTGTTTTCTGTCACAATGCGACTTTTCGTTAAAGTACGAATTCAAGAGCTTCTACCGTCACACATGCATTCAGTAAAGTGTCTATTGCAGTACACTCAAGATTGGATATCAAAAGTGGACATCACTCCATGTGGATTTGAAAAGCAACGTCATCACCCCAAAAGAAGCCTCAAGACGAATGCGCGCGAGCACCATGCAGAAAGCCGCCGCCAGCGTCCGCAGCACCACGGCCAGCGGCTCCGTCGTTTACGAGTCCGAGCGCGCGGTGCACGAGTACCTGCAATTCCACTTCGGTGCGTGCTCGCTCTGCTGTTTGAGTCGCTCCGCGCGATGAAGAGCTCATGAGAGAGATATGCAATCGACATGCCGTTGATGTTGACGCTCGTGTGCTTGCATCAATATGACCGTGCTGCTGCTGATGTGGCTTGTTTATATAGGCGACCCCGCGCAAGTGGTACCGTACAGCTTTGCGCCACAGGACGCGCTTGCGTTCCTGCCGCGGACGGTGGAGGAGTGCGTTGAGCATGTGCCCGCGATCCAGCGCCACCGCGCGCTGGACATTGGCTGCGCTGTGGGCCGCGCCACGTTCGAGCTGAGCAAGCACTTTGACCAGGTAGTGTCCACTGTGTCGTTGTATATACAGAGCTGTATTACATGCACACATGCTGACTGAGTGTGTTGCGGGCTGCGTATGTAAATCATTAGGCTACCGGAATCGACTTCTCGCACCACTTTGCCGACACGGCCAACAAGATGAAGGAGATCGGCGAGCTCGAATACGAGGCGCACATCCAGGGTGACATCCGCGAGGTGCGCAAGGCGCGTCTTCCCGCGGGCGTCAAGCCAGCGAACGTGAGTTTCCAGCAGGGCGACGCGTGCAACCTGTCGCCGTCGCTCGGCAAGTTCGACGCCGTCTTCGCGTCCAACCTGCTCTGCCGTCTGCCCGACCCCGAGAAGTTCCTGACCGAGATCTCGGGCTTCGTGAACAAGGATGGCATCCTGGCGCTCATCAGCCCGTACTCGTGGCTAGAGGAGTACACGGCCAAGGACAAGTGGATCGGCGCCACTGTCGACGCGCAGGGCCAGCCGGTCGACAGCTTCAGCGTCATCGAGCAGCACCTACACAAGGACTTCGACCTGGTCAAGCGCCAGGACTACCCGTTTATGATTCGCGAGCACGCGCGCAAGTTTCAGTGGGGCGTCTCGGACGGCACCTTTTGGAAGCGCAAGTGAGCGTGAGCTTACCGGTTTGCCCACTGCTTACCAAGCTTTAGCAAGTTTTGTACGAGATCAATCACACAGCATTGAACGTAAAGAACGAAATTCGCTTCTCGTTCGCATTATTGTTTCAGTCTCGTTGGTTCTTGGCTTCTTCATTGGCTTCGAAGAGCTCCTCGCTGGTGACTATTCCACTATTTGAAAGACTAATCGTGACCTAAAGTCACGCCTCCACAGGGACGGACGAGCCGCAAGAACAAGCTTCCTGTCCGTCCATGCGTTCTGGTCGGCGTTCGCTTGTGTTTGTTTCTCCTGTTGTTTGTTTTCGCTTTGCACACACTCACATACCAGAGAGACTGTCGCCTCATGCGTTCACCCCGAGCGCGACGGCGCTTCGTCGCTTCTGCCCAGACGCTCGTCCTGTGGCTGTTGTGGCGGTCGAGCTCGTCGTGGTGATGCGCGCAGCGGTCTTGGGCGTGGGCGACGATGACGACGCGACAGCGTACGCTCCTTTTGCAGTCGTGGGCGGCTCTTCTATTGTACGGCGGTTGTAATGTTGCTGCTGCTGCTGCTGAGGGTGAAGGGGGTACTGGTGCTGCGGATATACGTGGTGCGGCTGTGGGACGACGTACTGCGGCTGTTGGTAGAGCTGTTGCTGGTGAACCTGCTGCGGTGGTACTGGCTGCTGCTGGTACTGCGGGAGACTCTGGTGCTGGCTACTACGGTTATGATGGCTGTGGCGGGTCTCCTGGACGCGTGGCACGTAGTCGGTGAAGTACACGAGCTGGCCGGCGTTCTCTGGGTCCTCGGCCACGTAGTGGTGCATCTGGTAGTACGGCGACGGCTGCATGTACGGCGTGCGCACGCTCGTGAATGTGTAGTGGTTCGAGAGGTCGTTGTAGAAGCGCGCGTACGTGTCCGTGGGCACGTGCAGACTGAAGTTGATCAGCAGCAGGTACTCGATCTCGAGCTCGTTCATCTCCTTGCAGAGCACGCCACCCACTTTCGCGTAGTACGCGTTGTTGAAGTAGTGGTCGTCGAAGAACTTGGCCGCGAGCACGACGCTCGTGATCACTACGCGGTGCACGTTCAGCTCCGTGAGCACGAAGCCCTGCATGCGCTGCAGCCGGTCGATGTACACGAGCGCGAGCACGAAGCACTCGGGGCTGCACGACGCGTACTTGTGGATGCGCATGAGGTAGTCGCGGATCGAGATCCCGGGCGCGCGGAACGCCTCGAACTTGGACGGGTGCTGGTACGGCACGGTCGCGTACTCGCTCGGCTCCACGAGCGACTCGACCACGTACGCCAGCGTCTGGCAGATCATGCGCCCTCGCTCTTCGTTCTCCTTTGTGTCGATCATGAGCGTTACTGGTTGGTTTTGTTCCGTCGGTCAATAGCTCCCTCTTGAACACGCTGGTGCTGATCACAATCGCGTGCTTGGACAGTGATCGGATCTTGAGTTAGTCGTCGGTCGGACTGCGCTGCTGCTGGATTGAATTGATTGGTTGACCTGAAGTTTCCCTGCTTCTCAGGACACCACACGAACACGCACTTGGTGTCTGCCGTTCGTCCGCAGCCACCTGGCTGACTGAAATGACTGGTGTTCCGCAGTTGGTGCTGGTACGTGACGCTCTGCTGGCGATGTTCGTCGTCAACACAGCAAGCCCTTCTCCTCCTCCTCACGAGAGAGAACGAAAATATCAGAAGCGAGAAGCCGAAGAAGGAATCTGTCCCAGCTTCTCGTCCTGCTGTGGGTCTAGTGGCCAGCCAATCAACCAAACGGACAAACAGACACGCGCGCGCTCGATTGCGTCGCGAAGAGAAGCTGCAGCGACCGGCCGGTAGATTGGAGGACGGCGCTTCAGGCACTAGACGCACTTGGCGGAAGGCTCGGTAGGTAGACAGATCAACGAACGGCCGGCGATGGACGGTCTGTCAGTCGATCTGCTGCGTGCTGCGCGGGGCTGTTTGGTTAGCGTTGTTGTTGTCACGATTGCCTATTGCCTCCCACACAGCGGGCACACACACACCTTCAAAAAGAAAGCCATGGCGGGTAGGAAAAGAAAGGTGGCTCTGTTTCTCTCGGCCGACTTGGAGGGGGAAGAAATGGGCGGATGCGACCCTTCCAGATAGATATCTGACATATTGTTTGGTTGTAAAGAGGTAAAGTCAGAGCAAATAAGGTTAACATTCTCAAATAGGAGTGTGATTAACTGTTTCACAGGTCAATGAAAGGATGCCACAAAAGTGCGCCAATTGCACCAAAAAAAGGGAGAAAGAGAAGCAGCCAATTAATGACAATTGGAGCCCTACTCGCTGGTCCGTTTTACTAATTAGCGGTCGTTTTAGTGCGCCAAGATTTTAGAAAAATGAAAAAATAACGTTATTTCGAAAAAGATCGGGAACACTCCGTAGCCACTCACTTCCAAATGCGACTGGCAAAGCAACAGCACTCGGAGCGCCACCAGATGGATGTGACGTGGCATCTAAATTGGCAAGCCAAGTGCTCAGCAGCGACAAGCGGCTTGCTATATCAGCGTGCTGTATTTTCGATTGCATTTACTGTCAAACGAGCGAACGCTGCGTAGCAAAGCCCACACGCCTATGGGAACTTTGCATGTGGACTTGGGACACTGGAATTGGTTTGTCTGTGACAGATACCAGTCAAAAATAGAAGTTTTACAAAAAATGGCGAGTCAAAGAATACTAAAAGTGAGAGAACATGATGACGTACTCGCCGATTTAGCACTAAATCGTAACCTGGCCCTTGTTCTGTCTAATTTTGATATAATTCTAGAAGGAGAGTCAATTTCCATAAAAAAATGGCTTAATATGTACATTGTTGCTACAAACCGATATCAAAAGCGTGTTTTTGGTCCTGCACAGGCTCGGTGTCGATACGATCCCTTGTGGAGTTTTGAGTGCAGCCATAGATGGGGCGATCTGGGTTGGCGCAGCCAGTCATCTCGGTCCGGGACTACCTTGTCCCGAATCAAACTGCAAGTGCGTCAGTTGGCTGTTCTCTTGACTCACTTCACGCAAGCTTGAGCAAACCAAACAACAAGCACCAAGCACGGCGAAAAGAGATTCAGTGCGCACAATTTGTGAGCCTCCACCAGCGCCCCATGCCTATGACAGGTTCATTCAACACCCTCTTGACCAACTCAAGCAGAAAATGCTTTTGCTGGTTGGAAACAATAAACACGCACTTTTGTTTACTTACGAGGTCGCAGATTGTTATTCGACTCCCCCTTCGATCACATTTTACATTCGTTGTGCTCGCACATGACATGCAACAGTAGCAAGTACTGTTGTGCGTGTAGCTTTCTGCATTGTCGACACGAAAACGCCTCTTCTCGTCGCTTGCTGGTGATGGATCTCACAGAGCAGACGAGGAGTTGGCCTCATGAAGATCTCACCCTCTCCGATCCTTCGTATCCCGAATTTTCCGCATGCAAAATCAATAGCGCCCCTTCCACCTCTTCATACGGGATAGATCTCTTAAGTATGAATCACTTGCTACCGTTGTCTAGCAAGAGGAGACTCGTTGAAGTCATCGGCTGCGCAGGAGCAACGCGCTCGTTCGTTCGGCTGGCGGGAGAATGGGTGAGTAGATGCCATCCACCAGCTCAAGCGTCTGATAGTGATTGCCACCGTGGTCACCGTTCTGCAGGCACTCGGGTGGCCTGAGGCACCATTGCAACAACCTGCTACCTGTTACGCAGTGTCTTTAACTAAAGCACACTGTCCAAGCGTACAACACGCAAAAATTGCGGTCACTAATGCGAGCGTATGTAGCTTTGCTGCTCTCGTCCAGTCAAAGCAAAGCGAACACGCACAGACAACTTGGTTATTGACTCAAGTCCACACGCAAATTTCTGATTGCTGCTCATCAACGTTTTGTGACCTCAATAAAAGATTGATCCCGATAAAGTACGAATCACACTTGCGTCCTTTGAAGACCAAATTCGTACTTATAAGAAAACATACAGTGACAGCTGCTCGCCAAGAGCTCAATGGCTGGAGACGCAACGCAGACGAGCAAGCAAGCTCCATTCGTATTATCACCCAGACGACAATGGCGGGCGCCTCTAAGAAACGCGGCGGCAAGAAGAGCTCCAGCGTAGCGGCTCCAGTAGCCAATGAAGGACAGCTCGACGAACTCTTTGTGCCCAAGCGCAGCGACAAGCGTGCTGCGCAGGAAGATGGCGACGATGATGACGAAGGCGAGCAGATCGAGCTCAAGGTGAACGAGAAGTTCGCCAAGACGTTCCTGGAGCAAAAGCGCAAGGAGGAGCTCAACCGCCTCGAGAAGCAGCGCAAGCTCTATGGAGATGACGACGACGAGTCGGACTCGGAGTCCGAGACTGAAGACGAAGACGGTGAGCAGCTCACGCGCGCGCTGGATGCCGACATCCGGAAGACGCTCAAGCTCATTCGCAAGAAGGACCCGGCGATCTACGACAAGTCGATCGCGTTCTTCCAGAAGAACGAGATCGACAGCGACGACGAGAACAGCAATGATGAAGACGCCGACGGTCAGGAGAAGCGCAAGAAGGTCCAGAAGAAGAAAGTGGCCAAGGACGCGCCGCTCTACTACAAGGACCTCGTGCGCCAGCAGGTGATCGCGGGAGACGTCGACAGCGACGACGAGAAGGAGGAGGCGAACCGCGTCATGACGTACGGTGAGGAGCAGGCCAAGCTCAAGCAGGACTTCCTGTCGACGCTCGAGAACGCGACTGGCTCGGACGATGATGAAGGTGATGACGACTCAGCGGAGAACGATGAGGAGGAGGACGATCTAGACGGCGGCCTGTTTAAGATCCGCAAGAAGACCGAAGACGAGAAGAAGACGGAAGATGAGGAGTTTGCGTCGTTCACGAACAAGTACGGCAGCGCTCTGAAGAAGAACGAGGTGGACCCGGACGCCTTTCTCGAGCACTACTTGAGCAGCGAGGGCTGGAAGGACAAGAAGAACGTGGTCCCGACCTACGACGAGATCGTGAACGACGACGAAGACGCCGAGGAGCTTGAGCGCGCCGAGGAGTTTGAACACAGCTACAACTTCCGCTTTGAAGAGGAAGGCAGCGGTCAGATCCAGACGTACGCGCGCCGCATTGAGGACACAATGCGTCGTGAGGATGACTCGCGCAAGCGCAAGCGTGCCGAGCGCAAGGAGCGCAAAGCGCTCGAGCGCCTGAAGAAAGAGGAGGAGCTGCGTCGCCTGAAGAACCTCAAGCAGGTCGAGATCCAGAGCAAGCTCGAGAAGGTTGCGCGGCTGATGGGCAAGAACACGCCTGAGGCCGCGGCGCTCAAGCTCCAGCCGAGCGACTTGGAAGGCGAGTTCGACCCCGAAGAGTACGACAAGCGCATGCAAGAGGTGTTCGACGAGGAGTACTACAACGAGGACGACGACGGCATGGAGAAGCCCACGTGGGACGAGGAGGAGGACAAGGAGCTCTTCGCGGGTCTGCCGGTGGATCCTGAGGACGAAGAGATGGAGGAAGAAGAGCAGGAGGTGAACATCATTGAGCCTGAAGAAGAAGACGATGAGGAGGAAGCTGAAGAGGACGCTGACGATGACAATGAAGATGAGAACACCGAGGAGGACCACCTGAGCGAGGAGAAGGTAAAGAACATGACGCCGGCCGAGCTCAAGCGCGCCAAGCAGCGGTACCTGGACGAACTCTACAGCCTCGACTACGAAGACCTTATCGGCGACCTCAAGTGCCGCTTCAAGTACCGCAAGGTCAAGACGAACGACTTTGGGCTCACGGTGGACGAGATCATGGCCGCCGACGACAAGGAGCTCAAGTCGCTCGTGTCGCTCAAGCGCATGGCACCGTACTTGGACGAGGAGTTCCAGATCGACCGCAAGCGCGTGAAGCAATTCAAGAAGAGTCTCGAGGAGGCCAAGCGCGAGCGCGAGGAGAAGCGCAAGAAGAAGCAGGAGGCCGCTGCTGTTGAGGGTGAGGCTGTGGAGGTCGATAGTGAGGCTGAGGCTGGCGAGAGTGCGCCAAAGGCCGCGGTTGAGACTGGCGACGCGAAGGCATCAGGCGTGGGCGGCAAGAAGCGCAAGCGCACGAAGAAGGCCAAGCAGAACCCAGCAGCTGCAGTGGTTGAGGAGATGAAGCCAGCGGCAGAAGCCAAGCCAGCTGCTGCTGTTGTTGCTAGCAAGGCTGCGAAGAGAGATGGTAATGAAGCTGCGACCGGCGGCGGCGACTCGAAGAAGAAGCAACGCCGCAGCAAGAAGAAGAACCCGGAGGTGAGCGCGTTCAAGGCCACGGGCCTCTCGTCCTCGCGTCTCGAGTCGTACAAGCTCACGAAGTCGAGCAAGAAGTAGAAACACCTAGATAGAGGCTAGCGAGCGAATATATATACGATAGACAGCATCCACGATCCGCCATGGTGTTTGTCTGAGAGCCGCTCTGAAGGCGTTGTATGGATTGCGCTCGAGTTGGTCACACACGTTGCCTCTTCGCCGACATGGTGCTTGAACTAATCAATCGCGGCCCACGAGACGTCCGGGCACAGCTGCTAGCAACTTGACTACAGTGGTACGATCAGATCAAGCGTCTGTCATCCACCAACTTGGTCTCCCGCCAGTCGAGCGAGTGCGTCGCTCCTGCGCAGCCGATGACTTCAACATCGCGTCGCCATTACTGACCAGACAATCAATTGCTGTCCAGGAGATTCTTCTTCTTGAGCCATCCATTGTAACAGCAGTGCACCTCTCCACTTTCATCCAATCAAGTGTTATAAAACAGTTTAAACCCCATTTTATACTACTCAAATTCCTTCGTCACCACTATTTTCCACCAATCATAGATCATTCAACACTTGTCTGATCATGATGATGTCAACACGGCGCTCGATGGAGAGCTCATTTCCATTTCCACCCACGAAGACGCGAGTCGAAAAGCCGAGCGACAAGATGGTGCAAGTGACTGTGCTCGACTACGGCGCCGGCAACGTGCGCTCCGTGAAGAACGCGATCACGGCGGCTGGTCACACGTTCAAGGACGCACAGAGCGCCGAGGACATCCGCACGGCCGACGTGCTCATTTTCCCGGGCGTCGGCAACTTCCAGAAGGCCATGGAGTTCCTCAACGCCAAGGGCTACACGGACGTGCTGCGCGAGTACATCCAGCAGGACAAGCGCTTCCTGGGCATCTGTCTCGGCATGCAGACGCTCTTTGAGGGCAGCGAGGAATGCCCCGGCCTCAAGGTACTGTGTCTGGCATGCTTGTGCTCGCTGTATCTGTGTTTATCGCGTCATTCGGGTGATGCAATGTGCGCATTTCCGCATTTCTTTCCATGCTTTTACTGGACTTGCTCTGTATTAACTGTACTATGGACTGCTTGCTTTGCGAATGTATGCATATAGGGCCTGGGTGTGATCAAGGGCATAGTGCAGCTCTTCCCGTCGGACAAGGTGGCGGTACCGCACATCGGCTGGAACGGACTCAAGGTCTGGAAGAAGTCGTCGCTCTTCATGCACTTGCCGCAGATCGAAGAGCACGACACCACGAAGGTGTACTTTGTGCACTCGTTCCGCGCGGTGAAGACCGAGAAGAACGCGTCGTGGGTGCTCACGACGACCAACTACGGCGACTACGAGTTCATCAGCTCGGTGCAGAAGGGCAACGTCATGGCCACGCAGTTTCACCCAGAGAAGAGCAGCTCCATCGGCATCGACATCCTCAAGGGCTTCCTCGAGAAACTGCCGCTCGAGAATCACGACGCGCCCGTCGCGAACGCCGCCGAGCAGCCAGCCACCAAGCTCTCCAAGCGCATCATCGCGTACGCTTGTATGGCTAATGCGTACTGACATCGCTAGATGGCGGGCTCTAACAACATTGTGATTTGGTTTCTTTATGCTTAGGTGCCTGGACGTGCGCACGAACGACTTAGGTGACCTGGTGGTGACCAAGGGCGACCAGTACGATGTCCGTGAGGACGCCGGTGAGGGCAACGTGCGCAACCTGGGTAAGCCCGTGGACCTCTGCACGCGCTATTACCAGGAGGGCGCCGATGAAGTCACATTCCTCAACATCACGAGCTTCCGCGAGATGCCGATCGGCGACATCCCGATGCTCCAGGTGCTCGAGGCGAGCTCGGAGCGCGTGTTCGTGCCGCTGACCGTCGGCGGCGGCATCCGCGAGTACGTGGACGACAAGCAGAACAAGTTCTCGGCGCTGGACGTGGCGGCGCGCTACTTCCGCTCGGGTGCCGACAAGGTCTCGATCGGCAGCGACGCCGTGTACGCAGCCGAGGCGTTCTACGCGCGCGGCAAGAAGGGTGACGGTGCGAGCGCGATCGAGACGATCTCGGCGGTCTACGGTCGCCAGGCCGTCGTGGTCTCGCTTGACCCCAAGCGCGTATACGTGGCCTCATTCTACGACGAAAATGCGCAGAACCACGCGGTCGTGAAGCTCAACAAGCCCGGTCCGAACGGCGAGGAGTACTGCTGGTACCAGGCTACGGTGCGCGGCGGCCGCGAGGCGCGCGACATTGACGTGGTCCAGGTCGCCAAGGCCGTCGAAGCACTTGGCGCGGGCGAGCTGCTGCTCAACCTCATGGACATGGATGGTCAAAAGGATGGCTACGACGTGAACCTCGTCAAGCTCGTCAAGGATGCCGTGAGTATCCCTGTGATCGCGTCGAGCGGCGCCGGCAAGCCCGCGCACTTCACGCAGGTGTTCAACGAGACGAACTGCGACGCCGGGCTCGCCGCTGGCATCTTCCACCGGAAAGAGGTCTCGATCACCGAAGTAAAGGAGCAGTTGCGCACCGACGGCATCAGCGTGCGCTTATAAACACGTACGCTCGACAAGCTTGAGAGAGACTGACGACAACGTAGCAAGTCGGCTCTCATTCTCACCCTTCCGATAGAAATGAGAGAAACCAGACAGGGCACGCGCGCTCAACGACGCTGGGCTTCTCGCGCCGGTGTAGCACCGTTCTCCTCAGTTGGAATGGGTGCTCGCCAAGGGAGAATACACCAGTCTCGTTAACCACCACAGGTGCAACAAAATTCATTCATTCCGAACCTCTCGGTATGTCATTCGCTATGTGTTTCTCTATGAGTGAGGCTCACCCCTGCGCTTTGTGGAGGAAGCTTGTTTACAGGTCTGCGTCTGTAGTCTCGGGACTCGAAGTATCAGCAGCAGCAGCGAACTTGGTCGAAACCATGCCACTGGATGTTGATGAAGATGGAGGCTTTGCTGCTGCAGATGATAACGATGTGGGGAAATGAAACAGCGGCTCAGCTCCTGACTCGGCCGTTGCTGGCGAGTCTTCGTCTCTGTCACTGTTGAGACTCGCGAACAAGCTCTTCCGTTGTGACGAGTCCGAGGCGTCAATACCTGGCAGATTGTTGTTGTTGGTGGTGCTGGCGCAGACGACTGACAGGGCCCTCGTGTTCTTCTTGGGCGTCGCTCCTGCTGTCTGCGCGCGAAGTGAGTTGCTCGTCTTCGTTCGCATTTGATTGCTAATGCTGTTGTCTCTCGGCTCATCAATGGAGTCCGAGGTTCTGGTTGGTGGAGGAACTCTCTCAGCAGAACTGAGTGAGGTCTGTGGCCGTAATACGCTGCTGCTGTTGTTGTTGTTGTTGTTGGTCGCTCTCCCCATCGCCAGCACCTGCTGCTTGTACTTCCTGCTCGTGTACGCTGACGCCGCTCTCGTTGTGACCCCAGCCACCGCTGTTGAAGAGGACGAAGAAGGCCGAGACGGCGGGTGAACTAGTGAGGAAGCCTGAGTCTGAGCCACCAAAGTCTGCTCTCTCTCCAGCAGCTCCTGGTAGTCGAGCATGATCTCCCGCGACTCATTCTATACACAAGAGACAAGTATAAACCAGCTTAGTACACAGTGAGACCAGCTCGTAGAGAAAGCATCGAGGACTACACACCTGGCTGCGCTGGATCTCCTGCAGGATCGCGGCGTTTTCCTCGCGCAAGTTGGCTGCGAGCGTTGCCAGCGGGCCTTTCACGGCCTCGAGCTCATCGTTCACAGCAGAGAGCCTGGTACCCAGCGCTCTCAGCCTGGCGTCCAGCAACGTGATCTGCTCCACGTGGTGCTGCAGCTTGTCACTCTCCTTGCCCAGTTGCGCGTTTACGAGCTGCGCCTGCTTCTTCTGCGCCACTCTGAGGTCGTCGAGCTCCAGCCGCAGGTCACCTCGGAGCTGTTTGAGCTTGGCGTCAAAGCTCTTGAGCAGCGTGTCGCGCGTGAAGTGCTGGATCTGCTCCAAGCTCTGCACCATTTGCTTGCTGAGCGTCTGGAGCTCCGCCACCTCTTGCGTGATGAGCGAGTGCTGGTGCTCCTGGTGCCCTTTCTCGAGCTCCGAGGCCTCTCGGAGTTGCTGGAGCGACGCGGAGAGCTCTACGACGTGGCTCGCGAGCTGCTGTTCACCTGATTCCAATGTCTGCATCTTCTCCTTGAGGCTCTCGGAAGAGCTGATGAGCTGCGCGACTGCATTGCGAGACGCGTTGTGCTTGCGCGTGAGGTCCAACACGCTCACGTTCAGGTCGGCGACCTTGTGCTGGCGCAGTCGGTCGGCGCTCACGTACTCGTGCAGGGCCTCGAGTTGGTCCGTCATGCGCGAGAGCCGCGTGGCCGCGCTCTCGATCGCCTGCTTCTGTCCGTTCGCGTCCGGGTTGAAGATCTGGTTGAAGTCCGCCAGCGACACCTTGGAGCTCACCTGGTTCTCGATCTGGTGCGCAAATACCGCGAACATGTCGTGCAGGCTCTGTTCGAGCGCGCCGCGGAGCTTCTTGAGGTCCCACGTCGCGGCCTCATACACTGAGATGTCGAGCTTCTTGCTCTGCAGGGTCTGCACGCTCTCGCAGTCGGCCTTAGCACCCAGCGCTGCGAGCAGCTCCACGCGGAGCTTATCCACTGAGGCTGAGACGCTCGCCTGGGAGATCTGATGATAAGAAGGTGATAGGCATCAAATAACTGGACCACAGGCCTTCAAGTAGTTGAAGAGCTACAGTGAAGACCACATTACCTTAGTGCAGAGCGCGGCATCGAGCTGCGCGTGGGTGACGAAGGACGCCACGTAGTCGCGGATGTGCGCCTGGTCCTCAGCCACGCGGCGCTCGGTGGCCTGGAGCTCAGCCACCTGGCTCTTGAGGCGATCTACCTCGCTCCAGAGATACCGCGCGTCTATGTGGCAAGTGGGGGGGGGGCATTGCATGCGAGCGGGCTCTGCAATCAATGACTGTAGCTTTGGCTCACTCAGCGCGAAGACGAACAAGGAAATGCGAAGAACGTACCAGCAATGGGCATGGCCATCGACATGGTTCCGAGCAAGGCTTTGAGGTCTCAACAAGGCCCACTGAGCAGGCGGACGGCAAACGCACCGAGGCGAAAGAAACTAGAGCTCAACTATGTCAGGCGAGCGAAGCGAAGAGCATTTATTGCCTCAGCATCTATCTAAAATTGATTGCCCAATGAAAGTGTTTGTGGGTGATTGATTGTGGACACAGGAGCTATTCTTGAACGAGGGCTCGCTCGTGTCGAACGATCCGACGTCCCATTGGCTTTGCATCTTCTTCTGCTGTGTGAGCCAAGAAGGAAGGAAACCTCTGGTGGTTCGCTGTGTTTTCTACTGCGACTCGCGAAGTGCACCAAAGTCTAGATCCGAAGCACGTTTCTCAATTGAGGTGGCTGTGCCAGGACACTGCGGTGGTTCGCTTGTTCTTTTGAGTGCTGAATAGCTCTGTTCGTTAACTTTGCGAAGAGCTCCAGACTTCAGGTACACTCGAGTTCTCTTGAGAGGTCATCCATCTACTGTACTGTACCGGGTAGCGCATTTGGATGGACCCTGAGTCTGGAGACCCAGATGGTCCGAGCCAGCTGGGGATTCGATGGCAGGCTCGAGTCAAGGCCATACTAGAACCACCATGTGATTGAGACCAGGTTGAGGCCGACACCGCCTGACGGACGGACCTGTGGTGGTGAACGGAGCGCGAGCCAGAGTTGACACCGCCTGTCGAACCGTCCGAGATTTTTTATTGGTGTGGCTCGTACAGCGTTGAGTAGAGCAGCTGCAGCGCTCCCAGACTTCATCACCAACTGAATGTTGGGCACTCTTCGACCTGAAGGTCCGTGGAAGGTCTCGTCCACATGGAGGGCTGACTGGCATGTGTGGAGAAAAAAGATCCCAGGTCGCAAGCCATGGTGACTTCGGTCCGCGCGTGCCATCTATCTAGTTGGTGTCTGGCAGTTTGTGGATTTCTTGTTGGAGGGTAGAGGACGTCTCGTGTGTGCGTGGTCGTGGCTTCAGCTGCCGTTTGCTCCAACTTGAAAAAAGTTTCCACACACTGTCGATTGAGCATGAAGTTCCGACTTGTGCGCTTGACACCAGCACTGACATGCGAAGAGCTCTGGAAGGACTGGCACCAGGACAGCGAGTGCGAAGGACACAGCCCATGTTTGCGCTCCGGTTGCTCCAAGAGAGCGAGCATCGCGCTTCAAGCTATCGCGTGTGACCTGTGGTCGCATCGCGAGGCGGCAAGAGCATCCATTCACGCATGCTAACTAACGAATCACCCACACGATACAAACAAACAGCAGAAAGATCCGTTTGCGGTGTGCTGCCAACCGATCTTGGTGAGTCATGCTGACTATCTGCAACGAGTCAGCGCAAATTACCCTTATTAACAAGTAAATATGCGAAAATCGACTCAAAATACTTTATACAGGTCATGTCGTTCCCAAATACATTTCTTTGAGAAGATATGCTATATTTTGTAGATAAAAAGGCTACTATATTGGTGATGTCCATGTGTTTTACCGCGAACGAAATCTTGAACACTCGTGGTTGAACAGCACCAGCTGGTGGGCTCAGTGTGTCCGACTTGACTCCGATCGCCACATACAAATCCCCATATGCAGAGGCGCGGCTGGCAAACGATCCTCTTCGCACGTAAAGGCGCCTGTGGTCATCCCCAGACTGGCTCAGAGCTCGTCCATACAGATCGCCATGCGGCGGCCGCATCTCTACATGGATCGACCATGGCCATGGTCCCGGACAACAACCGCGAGAGGCTTTGTGGCTTTGCGTAGCTCTTCGTGGAGCTCCTCACTATTCTATTCGCCGTCTTCCACTCACATCACATCACCTCGCACAACACAGACGCACAGCATGAAGCTCTCGACCATCTTTGTTGTGCTCGCGGCCGTCGCCGCCTCCGGAGCCCGTGCCTCGGACGACACCTTTGCGGTCGGTGTGCCTGAGTCCATCTCGCACAGCGGCTCGTCCACGGCGCTCGGTAACCCGGTGCATGCATCGGTTGAGGACATCGAGGGCCGCACGGCGCTCGGTCACCCGGTGTCTATCAACAGCGGCAGCTTCGCACTCGGCGTTCCAGTGAGCGTGGGCCACCCAGTCGAGGAGCGAAGCGCCTCGTCGTCCTCGTCGTCCTCGTCGACTGTCGGTGACGTCACTCAGAAGACCCCGCAGGAGCTCGCGCTCGAGACCATTGTGAAGATCTACGGCGTGGCTCTGCCTACTCCGGCTCCGACCACGTACGTGACCCCAGCTCCGACTGCGCCAACGCCAGCGCCGACCTACACGACCCCGGCTCCGACGGTGCCAACGCCAGCACCTACGTTCACGACCCCAGCACCGACTGTACCAACGCCAGCGCCTACGTTCACGACCCCAGCGCTGACTGTGCCAACTCCAGCACCAACCACTGCCTTGGACGTGAGCGACAGCAATGCTGATATCAGGCAGGTGGAGATCCCAGCCGAAACTCCAGCGGCCACGCTCGCGACCGAGAGCCCAGCCACCGAGGCGCCGACTGAGCTCCTGCATGACAGTGAGGCCGCGGCATCCACCACGACGCTGGCCGCTGAGGACACCATCGACGACAACACCACGAGCATCATGCTCCCAGTGGCGATTCTGGGCTGTGTGGCTGCCGCCCTCGCGGTCGCCGTGGTCGTGCTCGTGCAGAAGAAGCGAGCGCAGAGCGCCAAGAAGTCCGCGAGCCCAACAAACGGCGAGGAGGTTGACTACAACAACGAGATGGTCACCCCCGTCTAAGTATCGAAGCTTCCAAGTAAGTGGCGATCATCGCTCTTCTCAGCTCAGCGAGCCCAGGGAAGGAACCTGGGCAACAAGACAAAGCTGCTGCGCTGAGAAACGATCACCAAAGTAGACAAGTCCATGTGTGCGCCTTTATGTATCTATCGTACTTGTGTAGTGATTGAGTGAGTGTATTTCTCTTTGTGGGCGTTAAAGTAATCTATCAAGCCAACTCCTTGTTCGCTGCGAACAACCAACAACCAACCTTAGCCTCTCGTCTATCTCTATCAAAACCATCGCCACTCTGTACGCCTTGTGGTCCGCATGAGAGCTCATACACAGAGACATTGCATGGAACTCTATACACTGTTGTATTCGCGCGACCGACTTGAATAAGTTAACTCTTGACCAAAAAAGCACTCGACCGGAGCCACACCACTCCGGTCTCTATTCCTCTCATTCGTGGGCTTGTATCAGGACGGCACCGCTGCTGCTGCTTGTCGCCGCTCCAGCTTAGCGCGCTCGATGAAGATCTGGACCAATTTCTTCTTGGTAGCGTCGACTTGGTCGGCCAGGTACCCCCACATGAGTGCGGAGTCTTCGTGGATCGCAAAATAGAATGCGACCATGCCGTTCACGGCGCTCTTGCGCACCTCCGAGCTGCTGTGCGCAAGCTTGTGCGCCACGGGCAGCAGCACCTTCGCAAGCCACTGCTCCTCGCGGAGGAAGATGCCTCGCTCGTGCGTGAGAGTAGCCACGCGCTCACAGAGTTCGAGCACGACCTTGACGAGCCGCAGCACAGCCTGCAGCACCGGTGGCTCCGAGCTCGAGATGAACGGCGAGAGCATGTCCAGGAGCTGCTCCGGTTCTCTGGTCGAGCTCACGAGGTTACACAGAATGTTCTCCGTGATGTGACTCGCCTGCACCATTTTCAAACATTCATATTCACATCGTCAGTACAAAAGGGTTCCCATGTGTACTACAACAGCGTACAAATGAAAGACTGACTTACCACATCTACTTTGTCGCCGAGGCACTCGAGCAGGCGCACGAGGATCGGATGCACGTAGCCATGGGCACGACGGGGCTGCATCTCGATCAGCCCCTGCAACACGTTCAGCGCCGTCACGTCTTTCTCCGCAGCGGCATCCAGAAGCAGGAACAGCAGACGACCAAAGTACTTATCCCAGAGCTGTGAAGAGCCTCCCGACTTTGCTAAGCCAAGAATCTGCACATCACACACACATTAAGAAAAGTAAAAGTAAGTACACCATCCTCGCACAAGGAATGAAAAATAAGTACATCCAGCGACATACCTTGTGCAAAGCCGTCCGACGTTCTCGCTCCGTTGCGTTGTTCTCCATGAGCGCGCTGAGCAGCTCTTCCAGTGAGGCCGACTGCTTCTGCGCACTCGCCGAGCCAGAGGACTCTGCCGCTGGTGCTGCAATTGCTGAGCCTTCCATATTGCTGTCGGAATAATTTGCAGAGCCCGATTTTGTCGTCGTCCCTGCTGAGCTCTTGTTCATGTCGTTTGCGCTCTTGCGTTTCTGGATCGTACGCTGCGGACTCGCCGAGTTCGCGTTCGGCGACTCGGAGCGCTTGCGACTGAAGGGAGCTGGGGCTGGCGGTGGCAGCTCCATAGCTTGGTTGTTAGACTCCTGCACACTGCCGCGAGACGAGTTCGAGGACGCAAACTTCTCGGAGATGCTGCTCTGGGCGCTATTCAGGTTCAGCACAATGCCCTTGGACTTGAGCAGCTTGGACAGGATCGTGCGCTTCGTTGGTGGGAGCAGCGGCAACACGGCCTCCATCTCGCCCCCATACAGTCTCGCAGCTAACTGAATGAGCTCGCCACACGCGCTCGTGACGGACACGGGCATCTCGCCCTCCAGAAGCTGTGCCATCTTGCCCAGGAACGACCGCATGTGGTTGTTGTTATTGCTCTGCTTCATGTACACGTCCGCGCCAGGCAGCAGCTCACGCAGGTAATGGCACACTGCAGCCTTCACCTTCATGTTCCCACCGTCCATCAGCAGTGGGATCACGATGCTCGTCAGCACCGAGGCGTCAAAGTTCTTCGCGATGTACTCGAGGTTCTCCTTCGCCACCACGCGCGTGGACTCCTTCGTCTCGATCTGCTTCTGGAAGAGCTTCGGGAGAATAGTCTTCAGCAGCGGCTGGAGCTGTTGCTGTGACGTCAGCTGGAGCAGCGGCAGGAAGCTCTTGAGTACAGCCTGGGCGACTCGGTAGTGCGCATCGCTCATGTGTTTGATGAACGCTGGGAGGATACGGTCGTCGAGTTTGGTGTCACTGGTCTGTTGGCTGCTGTCGCTTCGTTGTTGCTGCTGTATCCTCCTCTGAACCACGCCACCAATGTACTCTGCTGCATCCAGTCGCACAGACCAGGAGTTGCTCCCCAGACTGGAGATCGCCTCCTCAAGCTTGTCGCTATTAACAAACACCGGAGCACTCGGAGTCTGTCGTCCGCTTAGTTTCCCAGGTAACGATGTTGGAGCAGCAGTGGTTTTCGAGCTTGCTGACTGACTCGCCGACGATTCAGACTTTGGTGCAGAAGGTCGGATCGATCCCGTAGACAGGATGGTTTGCGGTGACAATGACGCCAAACTAATGGCTCGCTTGTGTCGGTCGATCAGCTCGTTCTCCTGATCTGCTCGGTTGCTCTGGCTACTTGGCGGCGTGGTTTCTGCAGCAATCTGGATACGTTTGGGCTTTGCAACGATCTGCTGAGAACTTGCATGGAAACCTGCAGCACTGGAAGGTTGGTCCTGTCTTGACGCGTACAGGTTCTCCATCGAAGTCTTCGAGGTCAACGTCGTCTCTGCGCTACTAAGTACACGAAGTGGTCGAACTGGCGTCTGCTTCTTCCGGTCATTCGACGCGTCTTCGCTGTAAGAGGCCGCCTTTGCACGCGCATCAAAGCCAACGCGGAGTGCGCCTTGCGAAAGCACACGAGACGGGAATCGAGCGCTATCACCTGCTTCCGCGTAGCCATCCGGTGCAGAGAGCGAACTCGCACCAAGAACTCTTCGAGGACCACTCACCGCAGCAGAAGAAGACTGCTTAAATCCGCTTGAGACGTCCGAGGACGAGTGTTGCAGCACGCGCTGCACAGAGACTGGAGTAGGTTGAACTACTTCCTTGGAGCTCGCTGAGGCTTCGTACGCTAATGACCTACTGCTCTTGAGTTTCCGGACACCAGCTCGGTTTCCCACATCAAAACCGGTCGATCTCGACTCCTCCACAGTCAAACTATGGCGTTCTCGCTCCGCTTCAGCAGCGCGCGCTCGGTCATCGCGTAGATTCTTCTGAGTGGATGCGTCCAGGCGATCGAACAGGTTGTCGCCCTCGGCCTGCTCATAGGTGAGATAGGATACGAAGTTAGATGAGACAAAGCCCATAGATAATGCACAAACAAAGGTCGTGCTCTCGGATAATCTTCACACGTACAGGAAACACGCGCTGGAACGCCCAGAAGCACTTTCTCGACTGGGCACGGACTTCTGCGAGCGCGTCGTGAAGAATGGCCGGTAAGATCGCCAGAAAGAGCTCCACGTGCCTAGGTTTCATCATCACCACACAAGAGAATTCACGTCAGTTCACTTCCGACACTACGACATTTACAACACGTGCAGCATACGTACTTGCTGAGATGGTTGAGACCCCACTGCTGGATCGTGAGCGTCAAGTAGCTCACGCAGTGCAACCGTAGCACCTGGTTGCGAGACTTGGCGCCTTCTAAAAGTCTAGAGACAATCAAATTAGTGACACATACACAACATAAGAACAAATGCATGATCATACCGTCACGAAACAGAACGAGCAAAGTTGAACGTACTTGACGATGAACCGCACGTAGCCGTTCTTGGTGCTTTCGATGATGCCGCGGATGCACGTATCGGCGGCCGTCGAGATCACTTGGATCGTCACGTACGTCGCTTTGAGCAGCGTGCCCAGACAGACCTCAGCGTGCGCGTTGAACTCGTCGCGCAAGATCTTCGCGAGCAGCTGGATCGTCTGGCATGCCTCCCTTGACACGGACGAGCGCAAGTCCGCCACCTGTTCACAGAGTCGTTCGCGCACGCTCTTGACCGCGTGACTGAGGCACGTGAGCAGCGCAGCGTCGTTCGCACGACCGCATCGCTGCGCGAGCTGCTGGAGGTTCTTGAGCCCGTCAACGCGCTTGGACCAGTTGTTGTCCAGGTGGAGCCGCTCGTAGACGGTCGCTACCTCTCTCTGGATGTCTTTCTCTGTGAGACCTCCACCACCGGCGTTGCTGCCACCGAATGCGCTCTCGTTCATCATCTGGTCGCTCTTGGAGCTCGTCGTGGACGACTGCGACGGCGAGAACTCGTCGCCGGCTTCAGCTGCTGAGGCTGAGGCCTTCGCTGCGAGGGACGTGCTCAGCTCGCGCTTGCGGACCGACTCGAGGTATCGCGCCATGGATGACGACGACGAGACGGGGAGGTCGTAGGACGACAGGATCGACGTAAGGGACGACGTGGATGGCACCACTTCGCCTGAGAACACTGTGCTCACAGACAACGCGCTCCCGTTGCTGCTATAAGGAGCTCTGGCCTCGCTGCTGTTTGAGCCGGTGTGAACGCCTTTGAACCTGTCAGTCAGCGTCTTCATGTGCGCACTGCGAATGTTCTTGGACTCCAAATCGCGCTGTTACCATTTCAGCATATCACACACCATATACGCAATCAGCACCGCCCACTCCCATAAGTAAGGACAATGGACTGAGCCATCCATACCAGCAGCGACTGGCCGATGTGCACGTAAAACTTCGCGAGCGTCTCGATCGCGGCGTCACGCACTTCCTTCGCTGAGTCCTCCAGGAGCCGAATGATCTAGTCGCAAAAGCAAGATGCAGACGTTAAGTAAGTACATATACATGCAGCATGTCCATGAAACGTGGTAGTTGATTATAACGTACGGGGCTGAGGACTTCGTCCTTCATCCTGGAAAAGAGCTCGTGCTTCTCGAGGCAGCGCACGATACAGTGGAGAGTCTACAAGGGTGTTAACAACAGCACTTGTGTCAGCTTGTGTTCATTCGTGATGGCCAAAGCAAGTCTGTAGGCGATCGACGTACCGATTCTCTCGTGCGCCAGTTCTTGTGTCCGGTACACGGCTACACCGTCATTCCCATTCGCGTCACCAACACCACACACAAGCTTCTGTTAGCATATATTACCACCGCACAAGCATGCAAAGCTGCAGCTCATACGTACCAGCAAGTTGTCAAACACAGTGGTGACGTCCAGCACAATCGAGAGCTGCACCATCACATCCACCGCCTTCTCGCGGACTTGCAGCTGCGGACACACACAACGTACAAGGCATACGAGCACAACAGACCAGTTCACTTGTTAGCAAAACTACCCATTCGCTCTTTGCCTTCTCAGCCAATGCGCATAGAGTAGTACCTTGCTGTCGCCGAGCTTCTCGACGAGGTTGATCCAGAGCAGCTTAAAGTACGCCTGTACGGTCTGCTCCGAGACGTTCACGAGCATCACCTCGAGGATCTCGAGCGCGAGACTCACGACCTTGGAGTTGTGGTCGCGCAAACACGGGAGTACGTCTGGGATGAGCGCGGTCAGCGCCTTGGCGGAGAGCTGGCCGCTGTTGTTGTTGTCGTCGTCGTCCACGTCGTGCGTCTTGAGCAATTCAGCGAGCGATGTCACGCCTTCGAGCCGCTTCTTGATCGCTACAGAGGGCAGAATGGAGCACAAGAAACACACGCATGAGCGTCCAAGAGAGCACTACACACTCGTATATGACAGAGCCGCACTGAAGCGCACCTGCGGACCGCAGTAGCGTCGCAATGTCGCTCATGTGCGGCATATTGAGTCTGCTCAATCGCCGTCTTCTATCACGAGCGCGCGCTTTTCACAGGGGCAAAAAGGCCCTTTCGGCTATTTTCAAATGTCGGCTCTATTTCGTGGCTGGCGGCAGTTGCCAGCCCGTCGTAAAATGTGCAAAAAATGGCAGAATATGGGTATAGGTTAATAAACCTCAAAAACCAGATGCTTTATTTGCAAATATAGGACCTTTTGAGGTTTTCGTATTAAAATATATTCCTCGAAAACCTCGAAAGGTCCTATATTTGCAGATTGGCTAACCTTTCGTGCTTTTCGCGGTTTCTTCGATACGCTCTCTTGTGAGGACGGATCAATGTGGCTCCACCCGTGTCAATATGTCGCTCTTATACAAGAACTTGTAAAAACGCAAACGTTTTAGGAGGCGTGCGCAATTTATGAGCCGAATTTAGGAGGCGTGCACAAATTATGCGATAAATTTATGAGTCTGACCAATTTATGAGGTTTTTTAGCTCATAAATTGCGCACGCCTCATAAATTCGGCTCATAAATTGCGCACGCC
>JAASGT010000403.1:0-26830 GCA_023334315.1 Globisporangium alternatum | reverse complement strand
GGCGAGAAGCGCTCGCAGCGCTTGCCGTCCACGTAGCGCACGGCGAAGAGCTCGTGCACGGACACGCAGAGGCTGTTGACCGCCAACACAGCCGCGACGGCCACGAGCAGCACCTTGTAGAGTCGCTGGCGGCCCACGAAGTGCGTGACGCGGCTCACGACGCTGATCTGCTCCAGCTTGTCCTGGCCGCTGCTGCTGCTGATGCCATCTTCGTCGTCGTCGTAGAGGGGCTTAATGGTGAAGTGTGGCTCCATGATGGGCCGGACGAAGGAGGCCGAAGATCCGTGCCTCATGGCTTCAGTGAAGAAATGGCTTGATGCTGCTGGACACGAGAAGAGAGAGGGAATGAATGCGAAGCGGGGACTTGGATCCTGCTGCTGATTGCCGGACGAATGAATGAATGAATGATTGAGACTTGCGAGCAGCGACGCTTGGCGAAAGAGCGCGGCTCCTGGTGAAGATGCAGCTCGTTTGTGCGGCTCCGAGATGGATTGTGTTTCTATAAATGTGATCCATCCTCTCGCGCACAGGATCCGATCTGTGAAAAGGTATCCTAGCGTCTTCATTATGAGGCCATGGCGATCAGATTGATTGATTGATTGATATCAGCTTACCAGTAAGAGCTCCGATGGAATGGACTGTGAGAAGTAGGTTGGAAGTTCGTTTGCTTACATTTCGTTCGTTTACATGGACACACGCACGTGACGGACTGATCTTGATCGTCGCAGTCATGACACCACCGTGTTGACTTTGCGCTTGACATCAGCGTTGATCTCCTTAGAGCTCTTCGTCGTCGCGCGTGATTTGCATGAGCTCGACGTCGAAGACGAGCGTGGCCTTGCCCGGGATGTCAGGGGGCGAACCGGCGTTGCCGTAGCCCAGATCCGATGGGATCGTCAACGTGCGCTTCTCGCTAGTAACACGTCAGTCAGTGACACATGCATAGAAGACATACGGGTAGGTCAGTATGAGAGCCCTCATGACGAGCTGGTCTAGAGCGAGATGCTCAGTTCGTTCCACGAACGTACCCGATGCACATGTCAACGAGCCTGGCAAAGATAACAGCAGCACATACATAGAGAAATGTTAGGACGTTGAGCTCATGACGCAGGCAAGCGTCGCCATCGCCACGTAGCACGCAACACGCACGCACCCTTGGTCCCATCCGTCGATGACCTGTCCGGCGCCGAGCTTGAACTCGAAGGGCTCGCCGCGCGGGCGACTCGAGTCGAAGACTGAGCCGTCCGTGTAGAGTGAGCCCGTGTAGTGCATCGCAAGCTCGTCACCCTTCGTGCTCTTGAACTCACAGACGCTCGGCAGGAACGTCGTGGCGATCTGCAGCTTGGCGTCCGGCGCCAGGTTCTCGCGCGCCTGCACAGCGGCGAGGGCGAGGGTCAGGAGCGCGGTTGTGACGAAGAGCTGCATGCTGGCGTGCGTGTGCGTGTGCGTGTCTGGTGAGCTCTCGGTGTCGGGATTGGGGATGATGATAGCGACGGAGTATTCTGTCGTTTGTTGTCCCGAGCCAGAGTTCAGCGCTTGTGATGCTCCGAAGTTTACCACCGAGGACATGAGCTGGACAAACAGCTGTTTTTAGCTTTTACGCTGCGCGAAAGTATCGAATCCCTTCCTTCATCAAGCGGAAGTGAGCCTGAGGATGGTGGTCATGAGCAGGTCAACGTTTGGTCATCAGCAACCTTTGCCAACCCACGAGAGGTTCACGAGCGCCTTCGTGTGTTTCTGCTGTAATCGACACGCGAGAACCTTGTCAGCTGGACGAATCCGTGGACCTCAGTGATGAAGAACAAGGATTTTCTTCGCATTCGATACGAAGACTGCGCCTTCCGAGGTTCAAACGTGAAGATCTGGTGGCTGGGGCACTTACTGGTCACTCGGCTGCTGATGACGACCTCCAGCTGAGCTTGCCTTTCCCAGTGCTGGCTGTGTACACGAGCATGGAGGCGCAGACCGCCTGGGAGTACCTATAGATCAGTAGCTTCATGCGCGGCAAGGGTCTTCTCTCATTGTGTGTGTTGTTTATTGCATTGGTTTTTACGCACAACATGGCGCTTGGGCACGCCGGAGATAACGTGGATTCTTGTCTTGTGCATGGATGGCTGCTGCTTCTATGTGATGGATGAAGCGGTGTGGAAGAAGCTTAGAGCTCTTCGTTGTTGCGCGTGATCTTGAGCAGCTCGACGTCGAAGACGAGCGTGGCCTTGCCCGGGATCTTCGGCGGCGAGCCATGGTCGCCGTAGCCGAGGCCCGACGGGATCGTCAGCTTGCGCTTCTCACTGTTATGCAAACACCGCGACACGTAGAGCCATACGATCGCCTCAGAAGGTTAGTACCGTGACTGAGCGACATAAGATTCCAACGATCGCATGAAGAAGATGAAGAAAGCGCTCGTACCCGACACACATGCCAATGAGACTGGATTGTTTGCAGCAAACGCAGGGCAAACACAACACAAGACACAGCAACAAGCACCAGTTAGTCTACCATACACTCACCTTATTAAGCATAGCGGCCGCTAATGCATTGCGCATGTAATCATACGCACCCTTGGTCCCAGCCCTGGTGACAGCAAAGCGAAGCAAACAGACAGACATACAATCTCAGTTAGAGCAACAGAGCAACAGCGCAAGCGCATGTACAACAAGCCACACGCAATGCGTTGCTATGAACCGCACCTTGATGACCTGTCCAGCGCCGAGCGTGAAGTCGAAGGGCGAGTTGCGCGGCAGACTCGAGTCGAAGACCGAGCCGTCCGTGCGCAGCGAGCCCGTGTAGTGCATCGAGAGCTTGTCGCCCGGCTCGCTCTTCTGCTCGCAGACCTCGGGGCGGAACTTGACGCCGATGCGCAGCTTGGCGTTCGGCGCCAGGTCCTCCTTCGCCTGCACAGCGACCGCGAGCGCCAGGAGCGCAGTCAGAAAGAGCTTCATGGTCGTATCAAGGGGCTGTCGATTGCGCTCGTGGTGGCGAATTCGCAAATGGGCATTTCTTCGTCCAGCTTCAAACGGCGTCAGAGATTGCCACGTAAAGTCTCGCAATGAGTCTCCCTTTTTGTTTTTGCTGTTTGGCATTTCCCTTTTTGTTTTTGCTGCTCCGAAGTATGATCGTGGCACAACAAGTCTTTTTTTGTTAAAACTTCCATATATTACAAAAATGATCTCCCTTGTAAGATATTCGCGATTAAAAATATGACACCAGTTTTCTTCCAGAAACGTGAATTTACGAACGTGATCACAAACTATACTAAGGGCAAGATACTTTGAACTTAGGAAGGGTTAGGACTCAAGTGTGAGCGTAATTCACCGAGCCAAAGGCACAGCAGCTTTCAGTAACCTGTGGGAAATCGTACTATATCTCGAAGGTTACGGAAAGCTCCTGTTACATTGACTCACTAATTATGCTATGAGAATGATAAACAACAGTAATTCCTTTTTATAATGCATGTAAAACAGCTACGCGTTTGATAGGTCGAATTTACTGGTTTTGTTAAGATGATAGTGTAGTTTTCATGCGACAAACTTGTGTTTTGATGCAAACTATGAAATCACACCTGGTTTTGTAAGCCAAAGTCAGTGCGTAAAAGAGTCAAATTACACATATTAGCTCATATTTGTAATATACTGAAAACTATTTAGATCAAATTAATGCCATCTTGTCTTTGTTTTTGTATTCCATACAAAGAGCAAGAATAGCTGGAACGTGAAAACATATCACTGATATATAATAATCCATCTGTTTAGCAAGGTATTTATTTCCAAAGTCATCTATTTAAATTAAGCACTTTTTATTTAATTATAGAAAAATATTTTCTACGTAACACGTATTTTCACTTTCTAAGAAAGCACATTTTCAAAGAGGCTACTAATGTGGTGGATGTTTCTATACAAAAATGCTTACTAAAGTGGCGAAATCTTGGCTTGCTCGTTTGTATCGATATTGCTATATTAAGGACCGGTCAACATTTCGTCACTTGTTTTACTCACGAATTGCTTAAAACATTGTATCTTTTTCACGGTATTTCTTCACAAATTCTTCGTGGGAAGCAAGCAGAGCGCACGTTTTGCATTCACCACTGGTGGAGATCATCTCGTCAACTGTGGTGTCATCGTTGCCGAAAGTATGATGAACTCTTGGCAAAGCCAATTGTCTCTGATAGGACTCGAATTAGTTTCATTCGAAATGATCCGCTGAAATGGGTACACCTGTAATAGGTACACTTGACGGAAAAACGATGGCGTCGCTTCGAATGATGGATCCCACATTTTCAGAAAATTCAACAAGATGGCGAGCATGGATGTGGTGACGGCGACGCTGTGTGGCGCTGCTGATGCTGGTGGCAATGACCTAGATGCACTCGCAGTGTGGATCGATAAGCTGGCTGAGACGGTGGAACACCAGCAAGGTGCGCACTTTTTGAACAGCTCTCTTTGTTACGTTTTCCGGACTTGGCGACAACAGATCGTGCCGACAGGAGCTGAACGATCATGCCTGCGACTGTTTGCTTATGTGTATGTGTGCAGCGTCGTTAGAGGTGATATCGACGCGCGAGAAGGTCGCCGAGCGTGTCGACCGTGCAGTCAAGACTGTGATCGCAGCGTACGCGGAGAAAAAGTTCGACGCACAAGGTACGGTGCTTCGCTTCCAGTCTGCCTGACTGACTTTGGAACGAGACAGCCCATTTCGTTCAGCGCTTTACGCTAGACTAAGTGAGCGCTATGCGAGCTTTTGTGTACTGTAGCGACGACAAAGCTGCTGTCGACCTGCAAAGTGCTCATGCGCGATCGACGGGGCATCGACCTGCTCCTGACTGTCGAGGTGCGAGAAGTGCATCGCGCTCTTTTTGGCTGAAATTTCAATTGCTTGGACATGACTCGTGTGACTGTGCCTTCGCTTTCTTGCAGGCGTTTGAGAATTATCTGCAGCTCGCGCGTCTCGTGCCAACGACCCCGAGCGACTGGAGCGTCAATGAAGAAGCACTTAAGTGCCTCGTCAACTCGGTCTACTCGCGTCTGGACTTCGTGACGCAGCACGTTGTACCGAAAGGATATCTCAGTCAGCTGCTCGACCTTGCAAAGGTTTGTTTGCGACCTGTGGACGTCAATAATGAAACAGAAAAAATATGCACTGACGATTGGTCTTGTTGTATAAGCAACCGGGACCTGCATCGTTTCACGTGCTCGTCTGGAAGTGCGTGCTCGTATCTTGCGAGGCGCCGAGCGTGATCAAATTCCTGAGCGCATCACCTGAAGCCTGGGAGCTTCTGTACACGGTACGAGCCAGTTGTCCTCATGACTTGAGAGACCTTGGTCAATCTCTGCCTGAATATTGGAACCCTCACAGCGGTTGGTCTGACTCCCACCTGCTGTTTCAGACGCTGTACTTTAGTTTCCACGGAGACCACCTCTTTGGCGTCGCAATCGCCGCCGATCGCGCAGCGCTGGTGCTCGATCTGCTCAAGCTCATTGCCGTGCTTGCGAACGCGATCAAGTGGACGAAAGAGGCTGAAGATGCGCAGCCGGAGCTCTACGCAAGCATCCACCGGTACGTTTCCCCTTGTTGTGTACTGCGAGCCTTCTACAGTGAGGCTGACTCTTGAGCTCTTGTTGTTTAGGCTGGGTGAGCTGCTGCTTGGCATCCTTCGTGCAGCGCACCCAAAGATCTCGCGCCTGAATGCCGTGCTGCTGGACATCAAGAACAAAGTGCTCGAGGTCTTCATGTTCATCCCTGCGTGGCTGCTCACGGCGTTCATCGAACGGCAGCAGCTTCGCGAAGCGGAGCAAAGCCAACATCAGGATCCATTTCAAGTGCCCATTCTCCAGGCACTGGTTCAGCATCTGCAGACGATGCTCCTCATAACACGCGTCGAGAAGATCCGGTTGGTAGTGGCGAGCACATTCTTCAGGTCACACATGCCCAGGTTTCGTTGACACGACTGTTTCTCAAACTTTGTAGCCAATTCAGCGAAGTCCTACCGACGCTCATCGTGTGCCACAACCTCACGCAGACGGCCAAGCTGCGTGTCAAGGAGTTCTTCAAGAAGAGCATCTTCCCAGACTTAGCATTTGGAAGCGCAACGGAGTTGAAGTCTTCAGAGAGCGTGGAGCACAAGGAGAAGGTGTTCTACTTTAAGCACCTCACGTTCTTCCTCACGTGTCTCGACACGAACGTCAAGCGCTACGCGGGCGAGTGGCTCTACCTGCTCTGCGACCAGAACGGTGGGTGGGGCTACAATTTGAAAGTGGTGGTCTGGTGTGCAAGCAACACTCACATGTGCCCTCTGCTAACTCGTGCTATCTTGTGATTCTCTAGCGGACGAATACACGAAACGCACTGGGCTCGGGAACGCGATTGGCATCCTGAGAACCAAAGGCTTGGCGTGAGAAAAATACCAGCAGCAAGCTCACCTTCACACATATTTCATGTCACGCTGTCAGAGCAACCATTGTCATTTCCAAAATCAAGCCACGCAGTGGAAAAATCCTATTGCTACGCCTGGAAGCTCTTCAGGAAATGGATGCGGCGGTGGGCTTCAGCCGCGTGGCTCTCGTGGAGCTTCGCGCGTTCATCGTCCGTGCTGCATCGATTCGCTTCATCAGCTGCCTGGAAGACGTAGAAAACTTCTCCTTCTTGCTCCAGAGACTGGAATCCGCACCAGTCCATGAACGCCTGGCTTGCGTCTGAGCCCAGAGCTGCTACGTTTTTCACGAAATACGCGTTGCTGGCACGAATTCGCTTGAACTTGTCGTCGCCTGGATGTTTTGTGATGTTCTCTAGGTACCGCAGGGCTAGTGTAAACAATAAGCGACAATCAAACGTCAGCATCAGGCCACAACTACTAATCACTGCTCAACATTGTTGCATAATCGACAAGAACTTACCTGCTGAAATTGCGTTGCGGCTCTGGCTGGCGTCGTTGCTTCTCAGCACAGCATGCAGCTTCTCAAGTTGCTCACTGTGCCAAAGATTCCAAGCCAAACAGGTTAGACATCCTAATCACCTTGGTATACCAATTTCCAATCCATGTGCTCTGGTTCACGTACATTTTCACTCCAGCTGGGGACGTTGACTCGCTCACAAAAGCAATCGGATCGTTCAAATGATCGCCAACGGAGAGCGAAATGGCGCGCACTTCGCTGTCCACGGGCAGCTGAACGTGGAAATCGCCACCACCGCTGCTGCCACACGACAGTTGACGCCCAAAGCTGGTCTCAAGACGGAGCGAGTCCATCCACGCGCCTTTTCTCCCACTCACACCAGTGATCACTTCGTCTGCGAACAGGATCAACTGCGCAGTGGACGAGGACGCAGCACCAGTGGCGTGCGAGTTGCCGATGAGCGGTCCAAAGACCAGGCTTTCGCTGTTTTTGTCGCCATTCTCGTTGTCCACGACTTCATACACGAACTGGAGTCCATCGAAGAAGTCGCCGCCCCACACTGTCACAAACAGCCACAAATCAGCTTGTGAGTCAAGCAAACAATTCATAGACAAATGGTAGAAACTCGAGACTTACTCAGCACTTTGGCGACGCGATAGCCGACATGGAAGTTTGCCGCCTCGACAGTGCAGCGCTTGTCAGTACACGGGCCATCTACTCCGAACGCGAGAAGTGGAGGCGCGCGCACAAACTGCTTCTTCATGGATTTGCAGAAATCCACAAAGCTGTCAGCATCACTCGCCACTCGCAGGATTGCAAAGTGGCTGATGGCTGCACTTGCGATCGGCATACAACCACTGCTGCTGTCGCTGGTATCCGGTCCGTGAAGAGTCACTATTCCTTGCTTGGTATCGTTGGCGCCTCGCTTGAATGAGAGAACCTCGGTGGCGTTGATGAGCAGCTTGACGTCGGTTGTTGATACCGACAGACCGATGTGCGCATACGATCCACAAGAAAGCACCGTTTGCGGGACGCCGACCGTGACGTTCTTAGTCTCTCCGTCGCCAACTTCGCACACAACGCCGCTCTTGTGTTGAGTGTTTGATGTGCGGAATGACACCATGATGTCTCCACCAAGGACAACTTTGAAAATGTCCACTTGGTTAGGACGAGTCGCATCCGGATTGTTGAGATCGATTCGCACGAGAAACGACAGCGAATAAGCTGCTTCTTCTGCTGACGAGAGGCCGAACTTGGCTTCGACAGACTGGCCCGAAAGTAGTTGCAAACCGTGCGATGTTGCGTCACCTGGTTGTGGGATCTGGAAAGGCTTGCGCACGGGGCAGCTCGACTTGTTTACCACGTGGTTCTCGTTGCCTGAGCTGTCGACCAGCCAGCTCGTGCCGTTCGGCGATTCCGAATCTTGTAGCGGCAAGTACAGCAGTGGACGTTGCGCCAACACAAACCAGCGCAGCTCCGACGGACTCTGTGGACAGAGTAGCGACGCCAAGCTCGCTGCAGTGAAGCCTTTCTGGTTGAACGATCCAACGAGCTGGATCGAGTTGGCAGCATGTGCAGTCATGTCCTGCGCTCGATCCTCAGACCCGTGAAGGCAGAACGGATTCGGACAGGATTCATTGGCACAGCCCAGCAGCAAGTTCCTACAGAGCTGCTGAGACAACTCGACAATCGATGCTGGTGCAAACTGGCTTGGTCCCCCAGCGCTTGATGACGAGGAACTTGGTTTGCCATCCAGAGACGTTTGCTGTTGCTGCTGTCCGTCTTCACTGCGCTGGTTCTTCCATTCTGCAGAGCCCGAGACGCGGCCCTGCACCTCCGCAGTCGTCACCGCTCGCCCACGCTCTAGCTCTTCTTGCTCGTCCTTGGCGCGTGCCTCTAAGAGCTTCACACGTGGTCGAGGGAGCGTGCTCTGGATGCGCTGGTTCATCTGTGCGATCGTGGTCTTGAGCCACTTTTCGCTCACTTCCTCGCGACGCGCGCGCATCTCGTCCCAGTTCTGCGTGTAGCGCTTCGCCGAATCGACGATCTCTTCGTGCGAGATCGAGAAGATGTACGAGAGCTTCTTGCCCCAGCCGACTTCGTAGGTGAGTGGACAGTCGAGCTGGTCTTCGCACGAGTCGCAGTGCAACCAGCGCTTAAAGTGCTCCGAGTACACTTCGGTCCACACGTGGTCCGTGACGTCCAGCACGTACCGCGCCTCAAAGCCCATGGCTCGGCAGCAGAGCATGAAGCAGTTGGCCCACTCACCGCAGCGTCCCGCGCGGGTCTCCAACAACTTGACTGGGCTGTTGTAGCGCGGAAACCGCGTGAGCGAGCTGCACTGGGGACACTGGTACACCTCGACGCGCCCAGCCTCGCCGCTAACTTCCTCTGGCGTACTCGGTCCTTCCATGCGAATGCATTTCGTGCCGACGCATCCACAGGCACTGCACTTTGGCTGGTTCACCCACGAGAAGAACTCGCGCTTGAACCAGTGCAGTAGCTGCATCACGAGCTCATCCTGGTGCGCGGGCATCGGCGACGCGTTCTCACGCGCGCGCTCGTGCAACAGCTGCACTGGGATGTGCTTCAGCGCCTCTTCCTGCATCGTCTTGCTCTCGTAGGTGAGCACGCGCTCGAGCGTGCTCTGCAGGCGACTGGTCATACTGCGTTCGCCATGCTGGTACACAGATCGCAGCATCACTTCGTCCGCCTTCTTCCTGAACTCGGCCATTGTCAGCGCTGCCTTGAAGCGATCCGAGCCAAAGCTGCTAACCGAAGGCACGTCGCGGCCGGCGTGGCGACTGAGGAAGAGACACTCGCCAAACTCACTGTGGCCAGTGGCGTTTGCATCACACACGAAGCCGCCGAGTGGCGCAACTTTGTACCACAAGTAGATCGGTTGAACAGACGAGCCAGCCACGCCTTCATTCAGGTTGCGAGGGATCTTGATGTGCGCTGGCGATGGCGGTCGCTGCTCTTTGCCAATAACCACTTGAATGTCCGAGATCGCAAACGTGCTGAGCTCATCTTCGCTTTTGCGGAAGACCGAGTCGAAGCTCAGCCGAACCGCAGTCTCGCTGCTGTTGCCGCTGTTGCAGTTCACACTCAGCACTTGCTTTAAGACGCTGACAGGCGCTTCAGACTGCTGCTGATGGTGGTGATCCACACTGAGTTGCGTCAGCGCCCGATTGCCGCCTACGAAGAATGGAAACGAGCATAGCGAACGTCAGTCACATGTTCACTGACAACATTATAGACGGTGCTGAGCTTCAGCAGCTACGCACCTCGCTTCACACAGAGAAAAACGTGATCCCCTGGCGCAGAGAAGTTCAGATCCACAGGCAGTTTCGTGAAGCCTGGAGGCGCAGGCGCATCAATTTCACCGGCGATGACCGCGATCTCCGAGATAAACTGCTCGCTGACCGCCTGCGAGCTTTTCCAGTCCAATGGCGACACGGGGCGAGCAGCTACACATTGCATAATGACATATCCAAAACGCTGTTGTTACTATCAAGCAGCAACAGCGCTGGACAACACATAGCAGTCAACACACGTACACGTCGTGCAGGTTTGTGCACACGCCTGGCAGATCAAACGCGCTGTGTTGTTGCTGTCTAAACTGTGAAACGCGGGCTGCACCACGGGGACGTCTCCAAATGCGCTCTTAGTGCAGATCTGGCTCCAGTCTGCTGGCAAAGCGGAGGCCGACGGTGACGACGCTGACAGCAGAAACAAGCGCGGTCGGCGCTCGTCACTGCGCACCAGGAGCTGTGCAGACGCGTCGCTCAAGAGCTCGCCTTTGAACGTGAGCAGCGTCTGCTCCTCTGGCGCCAAGCCCACGAGCGAGAAGAGTTGGAACTGCAGCAGCTCAAGCGAGAGCGCGACGTGGCTATCAGGCAAAGGAGCTGCGTCGCTCTCGATCGCGGCTTCCACGTAGTGTCTGTCAGATACAATCATGCATAGAGAAAGATAAGGCAGCGTTAAATATACTATCGATCATGGGCGGTGCATGTGGCTGGGCGCACGCACTCTTGCTGATCGTAGACGACGGCGATCTCCACCATCTCCATCGTTCTTCTTTGCTTTCCTTCTCTCCAAATGGGCTAAAGAGTGTTATACTTGCACTCATTTCATGTCAATATTCATATACATCAAAATTGGACAGTATATATTAAGTTTGACTACAATTTGTCGAATAATGAGCTGAGATAAAACGCCACTGAAAGGAAGAGAGCATGTCAGTCAAACGAGGCATTCCATTTAGTGCCACTTGAAGCTGAACCCATTTTCACAAGATCGATTGACACACATGCATTGCGTCACGCACTCTAAGCGCCACCACCAGCAGTGTTCAATGCTAACACCAGAAACAAGTCCATGCGCAGGCTGCGGTCATCATTGTCACCAGTACCTGCACCATACAGAAGCGTGTTCATGGCTGGCCCCATCCACACGCAGTCTTCGTACGGAATGCGGAGAAAAACGTCGTCTGCATCAACAGAATCCCACGGACTCGCCATGTCAGCGATCTGCTGAATGCTGGGGCGTGGCTTCAATACGCGGTGACGCTCGTTCACGTCCCAAAAGATATTCGTGTCTAGTTATTTCCAGTCCGCAGTGCCAAATGATACGGCGTCGGTCACCACCACATCGTCTTCGTCATCGCCATTTGCGTCCAACGTCGACCGTACTGCACTGCGAGCGTCACGAAGGTATCATCACTCGACGAGGATATAAGTTAAACCCCACGACTTCACGCGCTTGTGGGACGGTAAAATACCAGTCGTCGAGCTCTGGATCAATGCGATTCACCATGTCCACTTCGCGAGTCTTCAGACAAATCACTATTCAGCCACGAGAGCAGGTTCACGCGCTTGGCAACCCAAACGCTATCACGCGGGTAGCAGTGGTCAACCAGCTTTGTCACCATTTTGCTGTGAAATGTGAGCACGCCGTTCACTCAAAGCTTTCTGTGTACTGTGGAGATTCACTTGGGGACTGGCGACGGAGAATCCGCCGACACTGTTGGGACGAATCTAAGAGATCACGCGAGCAATTCTGTCCACTTCAAGCTCAGAGGTCTGACCTCCAACGATTAGTCTGGAGTCGGGAACAGGGAAGATAGAAGACACTTGCATTCCACTCAGTAAGAATGGGATTGAGAATGGAAAGCCTCTAGAGGTACAAAACCACCCTGGGGTGCTGCAGTCGACAACAGTCGCTGCAGCTCATAAACAAGTCTGTCCTAGAGCTCACTAGGATGACTATCCGCTCTCTCTCAAGCTATTCTCTCGTCTGATGTCCTTTCAATCTAGACTCGGACTAAAGCTAGTTACAACATTATCGTCACTCAACCTACCATCAGTCTGGAGTGACAGATATCCTTTGACGATTCCTGATAGAATCCTGTAGTCAAGTAGCTCCATCAATCACTAGTCAGCCAGTGCCGTTCGCATGGCGAATATGAGGTCTGCGCCGCTCACCATTGCTGCAAAAGTGAGAATCACATACGGAGGCGTGTATCAGCGTCATGAACAGTGCAGCCATCCACGTGATCCTTTGCTTCGCTTCGTTGTTGGCTCTCCTTCGAAGCAAAGTCGTTTCAGGCTAAAAACGACCGAATAGATACCAATTCTGGTTGAAGCAAAGAAAGCAGCGAGCGCGGAAAAGGCAAAAGATGCACCAGTTCACGCGCACGAAGGCGCTCGGCGGTCAGCAGGCGCTGCAGCTGCAGCAACTGCAGCAGCGGAGCGACGACCTCATTCACCACATGCACCTGCAGCAGCAGCTGAACCCAGAGCCCAAGCTGATGAAGGCCGCCCCTCCATCGTCACGCACGGTCGAAGCGGTTCTCGAAGCGCGGCAGAGTATGCATGGGTCGACTGCGGTGCGGCTGCGCAGCAAGATCGAGGAAGCGAGAGGGAATATCCACACTGAGAGGTGCGAGCAGTCGGATCGCCACTATCGTCATCAACAGCAGCGAAGGGTGGAGGACGACAGCAGTAACCAGAGCCACGAGCCGCTGGTACCACCGTTGTTCATGAGAACGGTGGTGCGGTCGCGCGCGACTTCTTCCTCATGTACCGCTAATAATGAAGACTTAGCTGTCGTTATCGACGGCGCGTCTACGCGAACACGAGTTCGTGGCAGCACCACAGCAACCAGTACGCGCAGAACAATCGGTGCAGTGAGACGGCGCAACAATCCAGAGAGAGAACCTGCGAGTGAGCAGCAAACAAAGCGGAAGCTGAGCAAAGAGGAGCTCGAGTGGGTCGAGAAGCAGCTGCAGTTCACACAGCGAGTCGCGGTGCTCGAGCGAGAGTGCGAGAGCTGGTGGCGGCAGTTCTACAGCGCGTCGGGGGTGAGTTCGGGTCCGGCATCTGCCACTGCAGCGCAAATCCACAAGAGCTTTGAAGAACTAGGCAGTCAGCGCGCACATGACGCTCGACAGATGAAACAGCAGCTGCATGCGCTCCGACAGAAGCTGAGAGGCGTAGCTGAGAAACTCGACCACATGCGCAACGGAGAGACGTTTTACGCCGATCTCCAGGCGCTCATCGAGGATCTAGAGGCGTCAATTGCAGCGTTTCGACGCTCGCAGCGTGAACGTTACGACGAGTTTGCGATGGACGAGAAAGTGCTGGAGAAGGAGCTCAAGACCTTTGTCGAGAAGATGAACGACTGGGAGAACGAGGCGAGCAACAACAATATCAGCAGCGCTAGAGGAGCTGCTATTGGTAAAGGCAACAGAAGAGCAACGAGGCGAACAGCACTTACTAGGGCAGGCTCGAAAGGAGTACTCCAGGGCGAAGCAGACACGACTAGTGACGACCCAGCGGAGGCTGAGAACGCGGAAGAGCAAGCAAACGAATCGGATATGATGGCGCGTGTTCGCCGCTTGAACGATTTGATTCTGCAGTCTGGCGGCATGAAAGGCGGGTGGGACGACCGAGAGCATAGGGTTTTCACGTCGCTGCTGATGAGATACGGCCTCACAGACGACGTTCTGATCAGAAGCCATCGGTTCCAGCTCAAGAGCTTGCACGGTTCTCTAAATCAAGAGAGCAACGAGGATAGCGATGCTGAAGGTGGTGGCGATGGCGGTGATGGCGGTGATGCAGCGATCGACTATGAAGCGACAGTCGCGCGCTTCTTGCAGAAATGCATCAAGCAAGTCGTGACGAAGAGTGATAAAGCCGTGCGGTGCCATTTCATTTGGCACTTGGACCACATTCAGCTCATTCAGCAGAAGAAAGTCGCGATCAGCGAGTGGAAAGCCAGGAAAGAGCAAGAGCGCCAGCAGATTATTCACCAAGGACTGGTTGAAGTCAACCTTGAGACCGACACCAATGCTGGAGCGCCACCTGGTCGACAGAAATTGGGTAGTGGCGGTGAAAGCGCTGTGGTTGACGAGAAGAAATCTCTCCTTGCTGGAAAATCCAAAGCAAAGAAGGAGAAACTGCTGCTCAAGTGGAAGGAGGAGAATGAGAAGCGTGAACAAGAGCAGCGGAGACAGGAGAAGGAGCTTGTGAGAGAGAAAGAAGCGCGAGAAGCAAAGGTAAAGCTACGTGAGGCTTTTCGCTCACGCAAACGGCAGGTTGATGGGTTCTCTTACGAGGAAGCTGATGTGTGCTGTGTTTGATTTTACTAAAACAGCGGAAGCAAGAGCTGCTGGACGCAAAGCAAAAGGTGTTGCTGTACAGATTGCAGAAAGAGCAGGAGGGCACGTTGACAGGGAAGGCGCGGTCTAGCCATCATTCCCAGTTGCCAAGCTCGTCTCCGGGTTCAGGGGCGGCGTCCGTCTCACCGGTAAGCCAGCTTGTCATCAATCGTTGTATTCGTGTTGTTTCCAAACGTGTTTTGCTTGACTGGAGTGAAAATCGACAGGTCTCAAAAGAAGACTTGATGGAGCGCTCTCGTCAGGCAATCAAGTACGCGAAGGCGAAGCGAGCGAAGCTGCAGGAGCTAGAAGAGAAGCGGCAGAAACAGTGCGCACTTCCTGAACGACCTCAGATGCCAGGGAAACGCGATTCGTCTTCACCGAAAGACAGAGGACATGGAAACACGAGTCCGGCGTTACTGCTACAGCCGACAAAAGCGTCTCAAGCGCGAGAGCTGAGCAAAATCGAGCTGCGAAAGAAAAACAGAGTGCGGCAACATCAGAATGCCCACGAAGCCTACATCCCAGGAGCTGGAGCGATCCCGGACGTCAAGCTAAAAAGCTTCGGTCACATCCCCATCCAGCCTCGCGCAGTTCCAGCTTGGCGGAGGAACATCTAGTGCGATACCGTCAGGCTGACAAGAAAACGACAACAAGGTATGAATCCTAGTGTACATTCGCTGGATAGTCGTCGGCAACAAAAACTCCGCTTCAAAAATTGTCCGCTGTCCTCAGCTGCGTGGTTCTAAACACTAGCTCGCCGGGTTGTGCGTTGGACAACCCTTGCATTTGCACTTCTCCCCGCACGTGCACTCGCCACCCCACGTCATGGCGCATCCTGGAACCGACCAGCCGACTGCCAGCGCTGCCGTGTGCGCCACAGTTGCTCGGTACTGCTCACAGCCGTTGTGAGGACAGACTTTAATGTCGCAGATGTGTCGGTCCTCGTCGTCTTCCATTGGCTGTGAGCTCAGAGGATTCAGCAGCATGGCACTTTGGTGATGGTAATGGTGGCAACCAGGGGCTACGGGGCGCTCTGGGATTTCGACCATCAGGAATCCGTGCCGAATGGCGGCTTGCAGCAACGAGGACGCGTCTTCCACCATCGCGACCACGAGCACCTCTGCAAGCTCCACACTGATCACGACATTCTCCACGCCATCGACTTGCTTCAGAAAGTGCTCAAGCTTCTTGCCGGCAAACGCAACATCCACCAGTTCGTTCACTCTGAAGCGGAAGCGGTTCGGCAGCGGTGTCACAGTGTCAGCGTGAGGCTCGAATCCGATCGCATTCACTGCGTCGCTGAGCTCATCAGGGCACATTGCACCGCGCACGACCACTTGGCGGAGTTCGAACACCAGGTTCGCAGTCTCGACGTTCCTCACCATGCGGATCGCGTTCACGACCGAATTGCCGCAGTTTCCCGGACACATCATCTCGGGCACGCGCAGCACCACCTCTTTCCTCGCCCACCGGATCTCGCTCTGCTCCAGTATGAGCCAGTTCACGTTGAGCTTCTGGAGCGGCGCGAGTGCAGCGAACAGATCAACCGCTTTGTCGCATCGGATGGATACGAGGCATACCTTTTCGCTCTGGTTCTCGTGCTCAGTGGCAGCGATGGCGCGTTCAGTTGCCGTGGAAGTGACCGATGATGGGTACTCTGACACGTCATGAACGCTTCGAATGTCACTGCTTGCGACGGAGATGAGCGCCTGGATGGACTCGATGCCAAGCCAGCGCTCCGTTTGCTGAATCTGAAGAATATACCGCTTGAGCGAGAGCGTTGCCACCTGTTCCGAGACTTGGGTGTGAGCCAACACCTCCGTCGTCATGTCAGCAGAACTGGTCGTCATCGAGTTGCGCTGGTTGCACCTGCAATCCAAAGCGCAGTTGCAGCCTCCGCCGTAGCTGCGCGAGCACCCGTTCTCCAAGCAGCTCGCGACGTGACTGCCGTCACATTTTGAGGGCGAGCCATCTTCGATAGAGGCGCCGACGTCGTGGCTCGTACTTGACGAGACCCCATGCGCTGCTGCCGACGCTGGCTGGAACGGCGACTGAGCTCTTGGAGTGTACGTGGCGCGGACCTTGGGCTCCACGCTAATCGGTGATGTCAGGATGCCTCTCGTGGATGAGCTTCGAATGTCCGAGTCACTGCCAGACGAAGAGTAGCCCTCATCACTGCTCGTTGGTGACGTGGGGCTGTTTTTCATCACCACATCGCGTGCTGCAGATGGGGAAGGCGTTGGAACTGGTCGTCGCGCGCGAGGAGTGCTCTTCGGAGTAGAGTTCGTGCTAGCAACTGCTCGTGTGCTGTCACCAATAGTGAATTTGCGCTCCTTTGCACACGTCGTGCACAGCGTACCGTTGTTCCCGCGCGCGAGGCGTCTGCAGTTGACAACCGAGCAGATCTTGGCGCCGCCGTGGTCTGGACACAGTCCCGACGCGCCGCGGGCTGTCTGCGCGCAGTTCGCGTGGCGACAGCGCTTGGCTCCGCCGTGTGCGCGACACTTGCCGCCACCCTGGTCGATCTTGGTACACCCAGGCTCGGTGCAGCGCCTGCCACCACCGTGGGCAGTGCAGAAGCCGCCTCCGACGTCCGCCTTGTGGCAATTCTCGCTCTGACAGCGCTTCCCGCCTCCGTGTCCGCGACAGAGCCCCTTGCCAGCGTCGACCTTGCCGCAGCCGGCCACCTGACAACGCGCGCCGCCGCCGTGCTTGCGACAGAAGCCGCCCGTTTGGTACCCTTTTTCGCAGGCTGGGAACGAGCACTTTTTGCCGCCGCCGTGGCCCACGCAGAAGCCGCCACCGGCGTCCACTTTGGCGCAGTCCTGGAACGAGCAGTGCTTGCGCACGCGCTTGAGCGCCGAGCCTCGCGGAGTGGAGGCTGCGGATGCTGGTGTCGCTGGTGCAGCGTCCGCCATGACGAATGATGGCGGTAGATGAGGAGACAGAGAAGGAGGGACGGAGAGACCTCGAGACGGCGGACGAGCAGCTTTCTTTGCTTCTCAACCTGACGCAGACGTGCACACCTGACTGGGGAAATAGACGAGTGTGTTCATTTAAGTACGAGTCACATTAAACGATGCCCAGTCAACAATCACGTGCGGTTTGCTCTTGTAAGTGATGCTGAGGACTGTTTAAAGCAACCAAGGTGTTAACCAAAGATTCCAGCTATGCAAGACAGGTTAAAACGACTGCGCCAACAACACGAAGAGATTCAGTCTACTGACGCTCAGGACTGCGAGCTTCTCGGTGTCTGTGCAGCGGACAGGATCCCCATTGCGACGCTCTCGCTGATCTCCTTCGCTGTTGTAGAAACGGACACACACACATGGCAGATGAGCGATCAGCCCACGTATTGAGCAGGCGCGGCTAGCGCAGCACAAGTCGCAGGGCACACACACACCTTCATCCAGGTTGAGGCGGAAGTTCCAGTTCTCGAGCTCGCGAACCTTGGCGTCGAGCTCTTTCTCGCTCAGCTGAGCTAGCTCTGCCACCAACCAACAGGTATCCAAAACACAAACCAAAACGTTTGTCACTGGCTGCATAACATCAACAATAGTACCACATTCTATGGAGATGGCTACGATCAGCGTGTAGTACCCGTATACTCGCGATCGGCGGTGTTGTGCGTCGCCTTCTGGTGCACGAGGAACATGTAGAGTGCCTCCAGCGACTTCGTCAGCGGCACGGTCGGCGCGATGGTCTGCTCTCGCGTATACCACACGCACATACGCACTCTGCAAATAAGCCTGCACAGATACAAGAGAAGAGTCTCATGTGACATGCCATTACCTCTGGAAATGCGCCCGTGACATCGACTGCAACTGCAAGCATCCACCGAGTGTAAACCGTCAGCGGTTTCGCGGCCCATGTCTCGCAACAAAGACGTCATCAGCCACCGCAGTCGCTGGCGGTCACAGGTCTCCTCTGTTACCCTAGCACCGACAACATAGAGCGCGTTACTAGCAGCGCACCTTGCAAGCGTCGTGGCGCGGCGCGACCGTCCTCGGACCCGCTCGACTCGTTCATGTTCGTTTGTTTGGTCACTTTCTGATTGACCAACTCGCGGCATTCGTGCAACATTTCCCACGGATTCCCTTGTCTATTCGCCAGTAGAGGTCGTTCGAATGTCGCACGAATACCTAAGAATAGCGATACATGAGACATGTTGTTTCGTCCATTAAGTTAAAATGGCCTTTTATTCATCAAGTTAAAAAATTGGCGATAAAATGCGCTTATTTTGGACTCAAAATTGCCCACGCCTCATTTTCCCAATTGTCAACACCAAGATCGACCATGCTGCGCGCGTCCACATCGTCCACCCTGCGCGCTGCAGGCACCAGCGCCACACGCATGCGTAGCACCACTCACCAGCACCACCAACTGCTTAGGAACCGCACTTTCTTTTCGTTCGCGTCGCCCGCGCAGGCGCTCGTTAAGTCGCACTCGGAGACCAAGGTCGTGCCGTTCTCGCCCGAGGAGATGTTCGACGTCGTCGCGGATGTGAACAAGTACCATGAGTTCCTGCCGTTTTGCGTCGACTCGCGCGTGCTGCGGCGCCCGAACGACAACGTCATGGAGGCTGCGTTGCGCATTGGCTTCAAGGTCTTTACCGAGTCGTACACGTCGCGCGTCATCATGAAACGGTAACGCAGCATGTCCCCCAGCTTACCTGTTCGTTCGGTCGTCTTGCCACCTTCAATGATTGCTTGGCTGACATGCGTGTGCCTTATTCTTGCATTGCATTGCTTCCGACAGACCGGAGAAGATCGTTGTCAAGGCCATCGAGTCACCGACGTTCAAGCGCATTGAGAGGTGTGTTCATATATCCAATACTGACTGCTGAAGCTTGGCTGACCACGTTCGCTTGCTTTATGACGTGTGTGTGAATCATGCAACTGCAGCGAGTGGGTTTTCCGCAGCACGGGCAATCCGAACACGTGCGCGATCGACTTCAAGGTCACGTTCGAGGTCGCGTCATTCTTGCACGCGAACGCGATCAACCTCTTCTTCGACGATGTCGCCGTCGCGCAGCTGAGCGCGTTCATCGGCCGCGCTCGCAAACTACACGGCTCGCGGCCTCGACCTGCGGCAACGCAACAGATGCCACCAACAACCAAAGCAGAACGAGCGACGCCACTGTCCCAGGGCGACTCAACCTTTCCGATCGCTCAGACCATCGCGAATTCCATGAGAAGCGCGTCGTACCCTGCAGCCCATCAAGCCTCGTCAGCGACTGAAATCAACGGTGCAAAGCACAACTGCCCATTAAACGGTCTTACTGCTGCGCAACGCGCCACTCAATCCGTCAAGACGGGCATGTCGCCGCAGCATTTCCACGACCTCGAGGCGATCTTCGACCACAATTCGGTGGACAGTGAGAAGATGTACCTCAATGGCTTTGTCAATGCGTGCCAGAAGCTCAGCGGCGAGTACCAGGACTTCAAGGAGATCAGCGAGAACTCGGCGCTCGCTGGCGCCATCTTCTCGAGCCTTGCGACGAGCGAGCAATCCAAGGAGTGGCTCAACCTGGACGAGTTCGTCGTCGGCGTCTACCTCATGACGAAGGGCACGATCGAGGAGAAGGCACAGAGCCTCTTCCATGCGATCGACACGCTCTGTGACGGCAAGATCAGTCGCGAGGAGCTCACGACAGCCATGCAGCAGCGCATCCGCACGGTCAAGAGCATCTTCCCCAAGCTGCTACGTGACCAGGTGCAGATCCAGATGCAGCACGAGAACGTGACGGCGCTGAGCGTGAACCCGGACGAGGCCATATCGAGCGCGCTCGGGTCGCTCGAGACGCTCATGGAGGAGATCGAGAGAGAGATCCCGCTGGCCGTGAACCAGATCTTCCTCGAGGCGGATCTGAACCAGGACGACTTCATCACGCAGGACGAGTGGCTCTTTGCGTGGCAGGCGCACCCGGAGTTCGTGGAGCTCATGACGATCGACGGCATGAAGAAGTTTGCGCAGTGGGCCTCGGTCGTGCGTTCGAACGAGGAAGACGGGCAGAGCGAGGACGAAAAGGAGGCGCTCGACACGCGGCTAACGCACGTCGACTGACAGACACGGGCATACCACTATTGAAGATCCACCCAAAACAAGCGAAATAAGAGACCTGTATTTGATGAAAATGGTTGGCTGGGACTCGCCCGAATTTCTGAGCGAACTACACTCTCTGGCGGTCAAGTCCTCTTGACTGACACTATCTGTTGGCTGACTGGATAACTGGTTGGGTGAGGTTCACGTTGACAACTGCCTTACTGGGCTGGGATGAAGACCGAGACGGGCGTGTTGCTCTTGGCAGATTGGCCCGTGTGCGTGAGCGTGCCGTCGCTCTTGCGCCTGAAGACCTCGATGTTGTCCGTGTTCTGGTTGGCGACCACGAGCAAATCCTTGAAGAGGAGGAAGCTGCGCGGTAGCTCGCCGCGCGTGGACTCGTGGCCCACGATCTGGAGCTTGCCGCTCCTCTGGGACGTGATCTTGAAGATCGCGATGCTGTTGTGGCCGCGGTTGGACGAGTAGACGAACTTGCCGTCGGCCGAGACGTGGATGTCGGCGCTCGTAGACGTGCCGTCGAAGCTCGCGGGCAGCGTCGCGATGTTCTGAATCGCCTCGTGCGGCAGCGACTTGTTCGCGTTTAATGGGAACACGCCGATCGTGTTCGAGAGCTCATCCACGACGTAGGCGATCTTGCCGGACGGGTGGATGTCCATGTGGCGTGGACCCGAACCCGCTGGCCGCTTGATGATCGGCAACGTTGTGTTGTCAAGCTTCTTCGTGGCCGCATCGAGCATGTACTGCACGATCTGGTCGTTGCCCAGGTCCGCGGCGAACACGAGCTGCGTGCCGGGCACCCACGTCGTGCTGTGCAGATGGGCAGCCTCTTGGGGAGCCTTGACCTTGCTACCTTCCGTGTAGAAGTGCGAGTCCGAGGCTGGTTCGAGTGACCCGTTCGCCTTGTCGACCGGATACATGATCACGCCGCCGCCGCCGTACATGGCCGCGGCAACAAAGTCTTCATCCGGACTCACGGATACGTGCGTGGGGCCATTACCGCGCGTCTCGACGCGGTTGAGCACCTTGAGCTGGCCCTTGCCCGTTACCTCGATGGCCACGACGTAGCCCGTCGTCGCGCCCGGGGTCTCGACCGACTTCTCGTAAACCTCGTTCACGGCGTAGAGGTACTGCTTCTTGTACGCAGTCTTGCCTTTCAGGGACGTGCCGCGGATAAACGTCGGGTTGATGCCCACGTCCGTCTCGCTCACGTGCGTGAGCGCGCCCGTGAGCGTGTTGAGCGCGAACGTGTTGATGCCCTTGGCCGTGCCGTTCACCCAGCCTTCGTCGCGCGTGTAGGCACCGACGTACATGAGCACGCTCTCGTCAGCCGAGGAGAAAGATGACGAGCTGCCATCCTTGGTGAGGTACGGGGCGGCACTGGAAACGCTCGAGAAGGCGACGACCGCGCCGGCGAGCAGCAGGAGCGCGGACGTGAAACGCATGACTGACTGAGGCGATTGACTTGGCTTGAAGACGATCTGCTTGTGTAGAAGGCGGCAAACTGAAGAGTGAGAGCGCGAGATCGGTCAGTCCGTCAGTCAGGGCACCGGCAAGCAATGCGTGGTACTGCTGCGATGGGGAGCACAACCGACTGGATTTCTGAGCCCCACACTGATTTACAGGTCGTTGAAGCGCACGCGCGCGTGCCAAATGATTCGAAAAGTTCCCAGAATACGATGGGTTTGGTCGTGCGTACTTGCATGCGTGACGCGTTGTTCTCAGACGCCTGTTTGACAAGAGAAAGGCCAGTGACTGACTGTCAGCACGTTGCATGTGCTGTTCCTGCAACGGCAATAAAGAGAATGATGATTGAGCGCTTCCCACAGGCACGGCGTGAACACGCTCGCGATGAGGAAAGACGACATCATCAACGTTCACGCGACTTGTACACTGCGCACCAGCCAAGCGGCGACCGCGATCGTCGGAACGCGTTGCTCCTGCTGCGGTGCACGAATGACCAACACGCAGGATTTGCATCAGCAGCTTTTCCGTTTTTCCAACAACAAATCCAGCTAGTGATTGGTGGTATCTGGGGGGGGCATATGTCACACACTCGCGCTCAAGCTCGCCAACGGCTTTCTTCCATACGCCCTCGTTCATGGGGCTTGAATTGCTCTGTGGAAAACAAGTGCACTCGCTCATCCGCTCCTCAAGATGCAAAGACGAGCGCCATTGTCGGCTGGAAAGCAGCAATGGTGCGCGCACTTTCGCTCGGCGTCTGGTGCTCAGAAACTGAAGCTGGGATTCAGCAATCCGCTGATCGCTCTCACGCGTCAGCCACCTTGAACGAACGAACAAACGAACGAACCAGGCGAGTTCTTATGCACTACTGGCTTCTCAGAAATCAAGAGGACATGATGTTGTCAGAGATCCGGCGCGAACGTGGCTCGTCACTTGTGCTGGAAGGCATTTCAGTGGACCGTTTCATGGAGAACGGAAATGACTGGTGAAGAAGTGCGACTGTCTGACTCACTTGCGCACGAACAGGCGCAGGATAGAGTCAAAAGTGTAGCCATCTTCTGCAGCAAGAGCTCAACAACGTGTACATGCTTCCTTTTCACACTGACACGCATTGCTTTTATTTCATAACGCTTCATTTGTAGACCCACTCACTTCCTGCTTCTCTCTCGCTCTTCTTTTGTATACCGCAGACTCTGAGAAGAGGAACCACGCGACCGTCGTGACTTATATTTAATAGACTTTGGATACCAACAGCCTGCGTGCTCGCCCACTGCCTTTGGTGTGGTGCGCACTCACAACTCACTTTGTGCAGCCCGAGCCGCCAGCGATGCGGTAGCACGACCAGGACGAGTTCACGAGCATGATGTTGATCGCGAGCGAGTAGAGGATGAACGCGGCGACGAAGGCGATGATGATGATCGTCGCGCCCTTGGTGAAGCCGCCGTACATGCGCAGCTGCTGCGCGTCGAGCTTCTGGTTGGGCAGGAAGAAGAGCCCGAAGACCGAGAGCGCATTGATGCCGTAGCAGAGCAGCAGTGAGAGCAGCACGTCCCAGCGCGCATCGCTCGTGTCGAGCGCCACCTCGGCGGCCGAGTAGAAATTCTCGCCCTTGAAGAGCCCGCTCGAGTTCGTGTTGACGAAGATGCCGATCACGCGCTGCAGCGTGAGCACGAGGCCGACCGTGACGCCCTCGGAGCCTTCCTGGATGATCTCAGTGAGCGGCACGAGGTTCATGAACGTGTTGATGCCGTCACCGATGTACGAGATGTACGTCATGGAGCGGTAGAAGTACATGCTGCGCACGACGTCGAGGCACGTAAACACGGAGAGGAAGACCCAGGGCACGATCATGAAGAACGGCGCGCCGGCAAAGAACTGGCGCCACGGGCGGTTCATGAAGAAGTAGCGCCAGATAATGATCACGCCAAAGATGACCGTCTCCTGTACGGCGCGCACGCCGATGGCGCTCTCGGACTTGAAGCCCGACCACTTCTTCACCTGCGTGCTCGAGTTGCTGAAGCGGATCGTGAGGAAGAGCGTGAAGAAACAGATGAACGCGAGCGTGCGCCACACGGCCTTCTGCTGCATGACCTTCCAGAAGATGCGGCCGCGCGTGCCCATGGTCGTTGCGAGCGAGTACGTCTCCTCGTACCAGTAGCGCATAATGAGCGGCAGCGGCAGCACGCAGATGAGCGTGAGCAGCAGCATGGCCTTGAAGACCGACATCTTGGGGTTCTTGGCGTCGTCACCGATCACAAGCGTCGTGTAGAGCGACGCCACGTACCCTGCGAGGCGGCGCACGATCAGGTACGACGCCTGGATCGCGCCGCGCCGGCGCAGCGACTCCTGCTGCGACAACTCGATCGTGCGCGTGTGCACGCAGAGGTACGTCATGATGCACCCAAAACTCGCGATTGTCATCATGATGATTGCGAAGACCACGAGCACCTTGTTGCGTGCCTTGAGCTCGAGGCTTTCAAAGTGCGCGCTGAGCGTCGCGAGCCCGAGCACGCCGAAGGCGTTCACGAGCAGACCCAGGATCATATACGACTTGCGGCGCGTGCCGCGGATCGGGTAGCAATCCGCGATGAGCCCAACGAAGATGCTGAGCAGCATGGGCAGCTCCACGAGCCGCTGCACGACCGTGCTCTCAGCCGACGTGAGGTTGAGCTGGTACGTCAGCATGGGCTTGAGGCAGCCCTGGAGCGCCGAGTACGAGATCACAGACGAGCAGATCGCGGCCACGAGCCCGATGTACTGCTTGGTGAAGAGCCGCACCTCGCCGCCCTTGCGCAGACTGCCGTACATCTCGTGGTTGTAGAACTGGTCGCCGGCCACGAAGCGCGACCCGGTCATGTCAAGCGTTTGCTGTTGGTTAGGCGGTTTGTCACTGCCGCGCAGCGCGTGGCTACCTCTGCTGCTGTTGTAATTGTTGTGATTGGGCTGCACCGAGGGCGAGTCGAACTGGTTGAAGTCGACGTTACCGCCTTTCATGGTGATCGGCGGCGGCGCTGGGATCCCCATCGCCGTGTGCACGGTCACGGGCGTGCCGTTCATTATGTGATGTCTTCTGTTTGGTTGAGATTCGCGATGCACGACTCGGCACTTGGACCTCCTGTGAGACCTGCGGTTGCGGCTGGAAGACTGCGAATGCGATGGCGCTGTTGAAGAGCAAGCGGCTACAGGTGGTGGAGGAGACAAGGAGACCGACCACGAAGGACTGACTCCTTGAGCTTCTTGACAGGTTCGAAAATGCCAAGTGGGTGTGGGCTTGCAATCGCTCCAAAGCAGACAGGCATCTGTCAGTGAAACATCCAGTACTATTCATAAACGAGCACTTGAGCCTTACACATAGAAGTACATTTGAAAAAGAAAAGTTACTTCAATGTACTGAAATACGTGTACTTGGCTTGTTTGTGATACTAGATTTTTCAAGTTGTTTTGAACATCATTATGGGTGAGATACACGATACAATACTTGACACGAAGTGGCCACGCTGAGAACGATGACTTGTTCCGCAGCTGGCTAGGCCATTTGACTTGGAGATTGTATGCAGACATTGAAAAGTTGATGGAGATGCTCTGGATAGGATTTATATCTCGGCGTACCACTCTTGAGTTGGTGGCGTGTGCGTTGTCGTCGAGCCATTGTGATTTATTCTTCGAAAAAGTTACAACGAGCCACTCTCACTGATAGCTCTGGACTCCTGCATTTGCTGCGACTCGGAATGAGTATGCGCATAGCAATTGAGGCTTCTGAACTTGTCACGTTGGTTGCAAGCTTGTCCGATGGCATTGCATGCGAGCTGCTGCATGGACCTCTGCCAGTTAGGCTTGAGGCTATTATATGGCTTTCACGCCTGCCTGCACCCATGCAAGCACCAACATTAATGCTTTCACCAAAGCTGTCTATCCCGACCAAAGTGTCGGAACAAATTGGGATGTTGAAGAGATCCCAGCCTACGTTGGCGAAATCGAGAAAAAAACCCGGCTCGGGCGAGTGGGTGTGAACGAAGCTCGAGACTTTGAGGATTCCTTGATGCTGAGGCCCGCGGCTCTGCTTGATGTAAACACAACCGCTACGCAAGCTTTTTTAAACAGTACATGCGATTGCTGAGTCGTGTTGCAAGGCCGGGTTCAGTCGGAGCAGATAGAGATTTATGAGATTGAGAAAGGCGCCAATATTGAAGTGTCAAGCGCGCACTCCAAAGCATTTTTGCTATTGCAATATGAAGTCTTCTTTTAAACGAGCACATGCCAGTCTGCCTTTGGCAGCCTCCGCAGCGAAACACTACGTTTAAGGAGACTAACCAGCCCAGCTGGCTGGCTGACGAGTTGCTGTTCAAAGATACAGTACTTCTGAGTCGAGTACCTGGAACATTTAGATGTGTGTTTAATCGGCGACTTCTAGCGAAGCTCCATCAAAGCAGCCTTTCAACTGCCTGAATGAAAACGAAGTGCTCACTTCGTGTGGGCGACGTGGAGTTGAGGGAAGTCAAAGGTGTCTACTGTATTTCCCGAAATAATGGGGACCACCCGTGAGTTTTTCAGATTGCATGCTGATTTCCTCCAGAATAAAATACCCTTTCTAATGTGTTCAGAAATACCAATTCACATCGCTCTCTTGAATCGCATATTGATAAATTGCATAAAATCGCGCCGTTTGCCGCGGGTGAAAGAATTGACTGTACTACTCCGTGATGGCAATACCGTGGATTTTTGCGAGACCCTCTCATATTACGAATGTCGCCGT
>JAASGT010000402.1:0-26956 GCA_023334315.1 Globisporangium alternatum | reverse complement strand
GTGCCGCGCGCCGCTTTTTGAATCGCCAGTGTTAGTAAAACAGTGAGCAATTCATATTAGAGAGATAATTGATTTATCGATGACTATTTTAGACAGGGGCTAAATTTTGCGGGGTTTAGTTAATGGGAGGTGCGACTGTATAGTGAAAACAAGAAGTGGCGTCTTCAAGCTGCGCTTCGTGAAAGTCAAGTTGCTAAGAGTTGGTGTAGCAGGCTGACTGCTGGTGCCTTTCCACGAGGGGAAAAGTGACCACCAGCAAATGCTCGCTCCTCGTCGACCTGCCTCGCGCCGCTGCACAGGGTCATGCACGAGGTGCCGCTCATGTGCATCATTACGTACAAGGGCATGGCGCAGAACCTGACGGGTGAAATCACCGCACACGTTTTATGTGGAGTATCCTTCAGTACCGCTTACCGGTATATAATCGGTACACGATATATTACCGGTACAGAATAAATAATCATCTACCGATATAGACACCGGTATCTTGCTTTTTGGATCGCATTTTCGCTGCAAGAAGGGGGCGGCAGTCAACACTAACAGGACGAAGAAGGAAAGCGACGAAGGATGACGGCGGCGGCAACAACCACGACCACGGGCGCGCTCAAGACGAGCGCGGGGCTCACGAGCTACTACCAGCAGAAGATCGAGCACTTGGAGCTCACGGTGCGCGACAAGACGCAGAACCTGCGCCGCCTGCAGGCGCAGCGCAACGAGCTCAACTCGAAAGGTACGTCGCCTTCCTGGCTGCTCAAGAAAGATCCGCGCCGTGTGTGGTTCACACAAGACACCATGCGCCTGTTTGTACGTGTATATGAGCTCATCATACATGTGGCTAACGGCTCTGTGGTGCTTTTTTGCTATGGTTGTATGGATGGATCATCAGTGCGCTTGCTGCGCGAAGAGCTCCAGCTGCTGCAGGAGCCCGGGTCGTACGTGGGCGAAGTCGTGAAGCAGATGGGCAAGTCCAAGGTGCTCGTGAAGGTGAACCCAGAGGGCAAGTACGTCGTGGACGTGGACAAGGCGATCGACATCACCAAGTGCACTCCCAACACGCGCGTGGCGCTGCGTAACGACAGCTACGTGCTGCACAAGATCCTCCCGACGAAGGTGGACCCGCTCGTGAGTCTCATGAAGGTCGAGAAGGTGCCGGACTCAACGTACGACATGATTGGCGGGCTCGACAAGCAGATCCGCGAGATCAAGGAGGTCATCGAGCTGCCGATCAAGCACCCAGAGCTCTTCGATGCGCTCGGTGTGGCTCAGCCAAAGGGCGTGCTGCTCTACGGTCCGCCGGGCACGGGCAAAACGCTCTTGGCACGTGCGGTGGCGCATCACACCGACTGCACGTTCATCCGCGTGTCTGGCGCTGAGCTCGTGCAAAAGTACATTGGTGAGGGCTCGCGCATGGTGCGTGAGCTCTTCGTGATGGCGCGCGAGGCGTCGCCGTCGATCATCTTCATGGACGAAATCGACTCGATCGGTAGCTCGCGCATGGAGGGCGGCGGCGACTCGGAGGTGCAGCGCACGATGCTTGAGCTCTTGAACCAGCTCGACGGCTTCGAGCCGGCGCAGAACATCAAGGTGATCATGGCGACGAACCGCATCGACATTCTGGACGCGGCTCTGCTGCGTCCTGGTCGCATCGACAGAAAGATCGAGTTCCCGAACCCGACGGAAGTGGTACGTCTCTTGCTGACTTGTCTTGCTACCACCATGCGTACTCGTAGTTTTTGGAAGAACACGCAGCTAAGCTCTTCTTGTGTTGTTATGACTGCAGTCGCGTATCGACATCATGCGCATCCACTCGCGCCGAATGAATTTGCTGCGCGGCATCAACCTCAAGGTCATCGCCGAGAAGATGCCAACATCGTCGGGCGCCGAGTGCAAGGCCGTGTGCACGGAGGCCGGCATGTTTGCGCTGCGCGAGCGCCGGATCCACGTGACACAGGAGGACTTTGAGATGGCGGTCTCCAAGGTCATGAAGAAGGACTCGGAGCAGAACATGTCGATCAACAAGCTTTGGAAGTAACCAGCGGGGGTTTGAAGAGGCGTCAATCAGTCACGAGCCGGTGGGACAAAAGGGATCCAATGGCTCGTGGACCGTTAAAGAAATGAAAGAGACTATCACGACAAACAAGACACGAAGGCGAGGCGGCGCTATGCTAGTGAGGTAGGCACTTTATCACATCACTCGTCAGTGCTCTGGGCAATGAATGAACTGGAGGGCTCATCAAGCTGTCGGTTGCGTGTTGCTGATAGGCTTGGACATCGCTTGTTCGGATCTGCATCTGCTGGTAAAAGAAAAAGAATCAACAATCGAAGATGGTCTTTTGCAAATGGACAGTAGTGTGTCCTGTTCGCTTTGTTCTGTGTGTCTATGTACATTCTTTCTGGATATCGTCTTCTGAGGTTGGACGCTCTTGGGTTTACTGTTTGTATTGATCTTGTGTGTGTCTTGTTGCTGCATCGGCCCAGCCAGTCTCTCACTGCGGCGACTTGGGCTCCCAGTTGTAGTTCTCGAAGAGCTGGTAGTCCACGGGGATCTTGGTCGGGAACTGGATCATCTTGTCCACGGCGGCCACGGGCATGGATGTGAACTGCTTGTCGAAGTTGGCGAACGCGTCGGCGCGCGGCTGCAGTGGCGCGCGCACGTTGCGGCTGAGCAGCTGCTCCCAGTCGATGAACTTTGCAAAGAACGGGTGCTCCTTGACGGCGGCGTGGCCCTTCTTGCGCGACCCGAGGCGCTCCGTCGGGTCCACGGTCAGCAAGCCGCGGATGAGATCCGTCGCGTCGCGCGAGACATACGGCGGGAACGTGAGGCTGCCCTTCATAATGCGCGAGTAGAGCTTGGGCCGGTTGTTGCCGCTGTAGAATGGCGGCTCGCCCGTGAGCAGCTCGAACAACAAGCACCCGAGCGCCCAGAAGTCAGCGGCCTTGCCGTAGCCCTTGCGCGGTGAGCCTGCGCTCTGGTGCTGCTGCAGCTGTGCCGGCGTGAGCTTCTCGCCTAGTGCCAGCACTTCAGGCGCCAGGTACTCGATCGAGCCGCAGAAGGTCATGGCCAGGGTCCAGTCGTCCACGCCGAGCTTCGAGAGCCCAAAGTCCGCGAGCCGCACGTGGCCCTGCTTGTCGAGCAGCACGTTCTCAGGCTTGAGATCCCGGTAGATGATGTTGTTGCGATGCAGGTGCTCGAGCGCGAGGAAGACCTCGGCCGCGTAGAAGGCCGTTTGGTGCTCCTGGAAGCGGCCGACCTGCGAGAGGTGGAAGAAGAGCTCGCCGCCCGGGCAGTAGTCGAGCACCATGTGCAGGTGGTCGATCGTCTGGAAGGACGCATGGATCTGGATGATGAACGGGTGGTTGCGGCACATGGTGAGCACGGCCTTCTCCGAGAGCGAGTGCTGGATCTGGTTCTGCGTTGCGATCGCCTTCTTGCTCAGCGTCTTGATGGCCACGAGCTGCCCTGTTTGCTTGTGCTTGGCGACCATCACGTGACCGAAGCCGCCGCAGCCAATCATCTTGAGTGGCTCGTACTGTTTCAGGAGGTACCCGCCGCTGTAGCTCTCCGCGAGGCTGACGGCCTGCACCATCTTGATGTCCTTCGCCTGCGATGTGGTGGTACTAGCTCCTGGTGCCGGTGCCGGTGGTGGTAGAGCTCCGCCCAAATGATCTGCTGATCTACGTGATGGTGATGGTAACGTGGCGCTCTTGACACTCGCAAGAGTAGCAGCAGGCGCTTTGAAGGCTGGGACTGCGAGTCTCATGGATGGTGGTCCCGCTGCTGCTGTGATTGAAGGTCCACGCAGTTGGCTCTCGCCAGCAGCAAGCAGCGTCTTTGGAGCCTTCATTGGAGACACTGTCGCCAGCGAAAAGCAGACCTCGTCGTTCGCTAGCTTGGGGGTCAGTTGAGGGGATCGTGGGGTTATCCCCGAGTCGAGTGGCGCATGGTGATGCAGTTGACGCGAAGGTATGGCCAATGGCGGGAAGCACTTGGACGCCTTCGGGCTCAGTGGCTGAGGTACAATCATCAGAGGCGACGGATTCCCAACAGGGAGTTTGGTCCAGTACTCCAGGTTCGAAAGCTCCATTCGTGCTTTCCCACCAGCGAGGGCTTTCAGAGCTGAAGGTGGACGCTGAGCAGACAAGAACACGGACCCATGGGCGATTTTCTGTGGCGACGGTGGACGAACGGCCACTGTGTGGTAGGCCGAAGGTGTTGACGACCCCGGTGTGCCCTTGTTTTCGGCCAAGCCTGCGCAAATGGCGAGGAACTGCGGCGTCCTTTGCTGCTGCTGCATCAGTTGGGTAACGAGCACAATCGGGAACGAGATCGCGCGCTCTCGCTGATGAGGCGCGTTGAATGCCAAAGCAGCGGGCAGCGCCAGTTGCTCCGAGAGCGACGACGCCTCGGAGCGCTTGTGCACGAGACGGATGGGTGCCGTGTCGTACTGGATACGTGAACCCGACGACTCGATGGAGGACACAAAGCGTATCCGCGAGCCGTTTGCGCCGCCGATCGTGACAGTGAACTTGGCCGCGTTCGAGGCGGCGCTTTGGCTCTGCTGCCGGTCCCAGGGCCAGAAAGGCGCGATGAAGTGGAAGAGCTTGCGGCCCGAGTTCTCCACGAAGCCTTTTACGCAGAGCTCGTGGCAGAGCTCTACGGCGAGCTCGTGCTCGGCGACGATGTCGCTGTCCGAGAGCTCAATGTTGAAACCGTTGGCAGCAGCAGCAGCGTTTCCAGTATGAAGGATCGTCGTCGAGCGTCTTCGAAATGGAGTCAAGGCGCGCGTTGGAATGAGAAGCGAAGGGATGCGCTTCAAGCGTCCACCTGGGCTGGTCAATTCCTCTTTATCCTCCAGCAGCTGGACTTTCTCTATCTCGTCTTCAACTTCCTGGTGGTGGTGTCCTCCTGACTCATTACCATCATTCCTGATGTCCACCCCCGTGCTCCGTTGGACGCGCAAGAGTCCGTGGCGACCACCACTCGAGGTCCGGCAGATGAAACTCTTGGTGTCCGCATCCTCTTGCTGCTGAGAGACCGCAACCGAATGCTGCAAAGATGCGCTGATAGACGACGACGAGCGGTCGAGAAAGCTGTGGCGCTCGGTGATCGACTTGGACACCCCCACGAGCGTCGCCGCGCTGCTCGTGCGCCGTGGCCAGAGCATCTTGGTGCTCAATCCAGTGAGCGTGATGAGCCTCGACGGCCGCGTCTTGGCTTTTGCTGAGGACGCCGCCGACGCCATTGAGCTCGGATCGAAGAACTGCTCGTGACGGTTGCGCGCACCTGCGGCCTCGAGGATCTGCTCCACTTCATGGACCTTGGACGCCGCCGACTTGTGGAAGTGCAGGATGATGCTTCCTGGGAGAACATGAGGTTTGAGATAATTGATTAGAGACCAATGATCTGACGTAAGAGCGTGATGACTTGGAATGGGACCACAAAGTAAGTTTTTGACGCACCCCAGGGTCGCGCGGGCGTGCGCAGCTCAAAGCAAAAGTTGGAGAGCTCCTCGGTCGACGCGTACGAGTGGATGAAGAACTCGGAGTTCTCCAGCGGCACCACGCCGCAGGGCTCAGTCGACGTCGCATGCTGAAAGTAGAATAGGTACCCTGCTCACATGCACAAAAAGAGAAACGCGTGAGGCGGGCGTGTGAGGCAGTTTGCATACATCCTACTGCAGGCGCTGTTCCAGACCGTCGAGGATCACGAAGATGCGCTTGACAATGTGGTTGATCTTGCGTCCGCGCTTGGTCAAAAACGGCTGCGTGGCCAGATTGAAGCCGTTGAAGAGCGCCGACGTGCTGGTCGCTGGCGTCAGACAACTGTGCGCGTGCGACTGTCGGAGGAACGTCTTGCTGTTCTCCATGTCGAAAGGTGCTGCTGAAGGCACGTTCACTGGGCCATGGAGCGACGGCGTGGGCTGCTTGCAGGTAGTGAAGACTGCCTGTGCTCAGATAAGGAGTGCAAAGTAGCCATTGCACACTCGTCTAAGTTGGCATTCTATTCTTGAACGATCTCGAGTCAAAGTGGAGCTAAGAATAGAATGACGAGTGGAGCATTCGAAAAGTGAAGAGCTCCGTTTGAATGGAGGAGAGAAGAGGATGAGAAAGTGGCTCCGAGACTGAGCTTTCTGAGTTCTTCCTGTCACAGGAGAGCTCTCCGTTTCAGTGTTGTTGGCACTAAGAGGAAGGTCAGAGACCGAGTTGGTTTGCAAAAGCACGCGCTGGTATTGGAAGCTGTCATGATGAGAGCGCGGAAAAGCGCGGCGATTGATTGGAAATGGGTTGGGAATCTAATTCACTTCAAATTGGTTTTAAGCCAATGGAATTAACGGCATGATGCAATTTTAGCCAGTTATATCGTAACAAGTGCTGTTGCTTACAATATAATTTTGACCCGCAAATCCATTAAAACCTGAATAATGTTATCCTTGGAAGTTTGATAACTCGCTTCACGTGATCGTGTCATGGTCAGAGGCTCCTTTCTGCTCTTATGCACAGCATGATACAAACCCTAGCAAGCATGAAACAACAGGCCCATACTATCTGAGGTAGTGAACTCCTCACTCAGTTGTTGGTTCCTGTTCTTCCGTCGTAATGTCTAGTCCTATTGAACCTGATAAGCCTGTCACATCTGATGCGCAGTGACATTCTCGTCTCATCATATTCAATAGGTTTTTTGTCGAAACGATCTTCTGAGGCGTTCAAGATTGTCGTCATTCATGGTCGCAATTTTTGTGCCCAGCTGTACTATCGTTAATCAATTTTCGATTGGTTAATAATATGGAAGAGTTTTATGAAACCAATAATGGTGGATGGTGTGGCACACCTGGCTGAGCAGCTACCAGGCGTAACGGAGCCACGCCGCCGCCACGCATGCGAGTTAGCGTTATTGTCGGTCGCAACAACAGCAGCACCACGCACGACTGCCACGAGGTCACGAAGCCTCTTCCCCTCCTCCCTTTCTCATATTCGCACTCTCTCCCCTTCTCAGCGCCACCCACGAGCAGCGCACATGGCAATGGACTTCTACCACGTGGACGAGGAGACGCCGCTCATGACACTCCCGACGTCGCCCCGAAGCGACAACGACGGACTCGTGTCGCCTACGATCTACAGCTTGGGCTCGACGTCGTCGCAGCAGTTGCGCTCGTTCAATAGCGGCGGCGTCTCGGCGCGCAGCAACCAGACTGAGTTCCAGCTGAGCGTGGACAAGGTCTCGTTCATCTACAGCCCCAAGTCGTCACACCAGAGCTACAGCACGTTCCAGAGCCCCACGAGTGTCTGCCACGACGACGAGCTCTCGATTCTGGACCCGTACTTTGACGTGACCAAGTCGCGTCTGCGCACAGCCTTCGACGACGCGCCCCCCGATGGTGAGACTTCATACAACCTGCTGCTGTGTTGTTGCTGGGTTCATTGGTCTCATTCAATTATGTGTACGTACATTTCAAAGAGAACGACTGCATCACGTACAATGGCTTCCGCGTGGCGCTAGAAGGCATGGGTATCCGGTGCACGGACGACACTGCGTTCCTGAAGCTGGTGGCGAGCATCGACCGCGAGGGCACGCAGAGGGTCTCGTTCTCGAATTTCGACGCCGCCGTGCACAAGCTCAAGCTCGTGCACTTGTTCGACGACGGCACGGTGCGGCGTATGGTGCCGCCCGGGTACCTGTCGGCGGCGATGACGGTCTCGGACTTCTCGAGCACCAAGCTGCAGCAGTTTGCGATCAAGAAGTCGGAGCTGTCAGAGTTCTTCACGGCCAAGCGCCCGCCGTGGGTCTCGGTGCGCTGGATCAACATGAACGGCCGCGACAGCCTGAACCTCAAGCGACTGGCGATCAAGTACCGACTACACCCGCTTGCGATCGAAGATACGCTGGAGATGCACGAGCGCCCCAAGTTCGACCGCTACGAGGGCCACCTCTTCCTCGTGTTCCCTGTGCTGCGCATGGAAATTTTGCACGACAAGTCGTTTCCGACCAGTAAGAAGCGCTCGCGCTCGCGGTCCGTGACGAATTTGCTCAAGATCGATGGCAACGGCGGCTCGTTGCGCAAGGGAAATGATGCAGAGGTGTCGGAGGACCCGTTCAAGCTCTGGATCGAGCACGTGGCGATCTTCATCGTGGGCAACAACACGGTGATCACGGTCAAGGACGGCGACCTGAGCAACATCTGGCAGGAGCTCAACCGGCGCCTGAACATTCCGTACTCGAAGCTGCGCCACAACGACGCCAAATTTCTCATCTACGCCGTGCTTGACGTGATCGTGGACCAGGTCACGAACGTCATCGACTCGATCACCGAGAGCCTCATGGAGCTCGAGGACGAGCTCGAGAAGTGCAAGCACCACTTCGATATTGGGAGGTTGCGGTTCCTCAAGAACGAGCTCTTTCGCTTGCCGCGGCTGCTCAAACCGGCGCGTGAGGTGCTGAAGAACCTGATCGAGAGCCGCGACTTTGACGAGGCCGTGACCGCGTATATCCGTGACGTGCACGACCATGTGGTGCAGGTGCTCGACGACATTGAACTCCAGCTGCAAATGTGCCGCCTGCTCACGGAGGACTACCGCGACGCCAAGGCCAACCAGATGAACTACGTCATCTACACGCTCACGATCACCACGACGGTCTTTTTGCCGGCGCAGTTCCTCACGGGTGTCTACGGCATGAACTTTGACAACATGCCCGAGCTCCACGAGCGCTACGGCTACGCGATCTTCTGGGTGCTCGTGCTCGCGATCGCCTTCGGGCTGCAGTACTACTTCCGGCATAAGAAGTGGATCTGAGGCAGCGATTTGGAGGAATTGTTGGGTTGGTTGACATCCGTCTTCCATAGTTAGGTGGGCTTTGTATTCTTTAGCGTCATAGACTTGGTTTTCTTTCTCATTTTTTCGCTCGATGCATCGCTTTACTTTACTAGTACGTGACTCGCTGGTGGTCTGGAAAGTGTTGCTCTCAGTGCAAAACGTTGAGGAACTCTTTCTTCTCCTGAGAATCGCGATGGAGAGACCTACATCGAGAAGGAAGTGGCACAAGCGTAAGTTCATGGACTATTGTGCAGCCAACGGGTGTGATCAATGGTGTCACGTAACGACACCAGCTATACTCACTTGACGAGCTGGGCCAGCTCACGATTTGCAAACACAGCCAGGTTTCCGGCATGAAACTGGTCGCGAACTGTCGCCAGTGGCTCCATCTGCACAGCACACGAAAGAGTGGAATATCAGCCAAGTTCCCTCAGTTCAGCACTTCACAGAAAGAGCACCACTGTTCGTACCAGAAGAGCCGCGAGCTTCCTCAATTTGGCCATGCCGGAGACGTGCTTTTCTGCTTGTCCAGGAGAGTCAAAGAGGTTCTCACTCTGCAAGTAACACGCAAGAAAACATCAGCCTCGATCGCCTGAACTTTGTCATGAAACTCCTGGCACTACAGCCACTACCTCCAGCAGCATCGACGACAAATGGTGGAGCTGTGCGCCTGCATTCGCGGATATTTTCTGCCGCAAGCAAGAAAACACACAGAAGCAAATGTGTGAGGCTTTGTCGTTGTCGTCTTACCACACTACTAAAACAAATTCGCTGACGTACCGATGCCGCAAAGATGCGCTCGACGAAGCCAGAGACCAATGGAGAGACCATCAGTCCCGTGATCTTGTGGTAGACTGCGGGCGGGAGTCCTTCACGCCAGAAAGAGTCTATTCGGTTCAGTTTGTAGAGAGCACTTTTCAGGAAATCTTCGACCCGGACCATCACTGCATCAGACTCTACGTCCTCGAATGCCTGGAGGCGAAACACAGCAGAGCATTATATGCATAGGTGATATGGTCATGAATACTGAAAAATCGCCAGCACTTACCGGTAACGTCGTCATACTGAGTGCCAACTCGTCAGTCTGGCCCTTGGCGTACGTGATCAGAGCTTTTTCACCCGCTTCTCGGAAGGCCGGAACCATGTCGATCATGGTGCCAGTGCGGTTGAGCGGCGCTGGGAGTCGGTGCTTGTATTGGTGGCCGATGGTGAGCATGTGGTACGCGATGTAGAGGCAGTCGTTGTGGTAGAGCATGCACGTGCGAGGGTCGTTGGCGATGTCGCTCTCGTAGAGCGTAGGCACGACCGCTCGGAAGAGAAAGAGCAGGTCGCGACTCGTCTGGAAGAGCAGGTTCGCGCACTTGGACTCGGAAGTGCAGCCTTCGATCAGCGTCTGGTGCGCGAGCTCCACGACATCGTGCGCGCACGTCGAGATGCGGTAGTTTGGTACCTGGAACGCTCCGCCTTCCACATCATCGGCGGCACCGTTGGTCGAGATGGACGAGCCATTCAACGAGCCACCGGCCTTGCCCTTCTTGCCCGAACCAACGGAGGCTTCGAGGTTGCATCTCTCGGTCGCTCCAGAGATCTTGATCGAGTCGTTGTACCCACGACTCATCAGCTCTCGTCCTTGGATCAAGATACTCTGACGTCGCTTCTTCGCGTACAGCCTGTCGACAACGTAAAGAACAATCACATTGTGAGTCAGACATGTCCGACTCTGCAAAGAGGTTGAACATAGCAATCTAGTCGTACTCGTGGAGTTGGTGGACAAACGTTCGCAGTTGGCTGTTCGCACAGGCAGTAAAGCCGATCGCGAGCAGCTTGTCTTCCAGCTCACGCACCTGCAGATAGCAAGCAAACAAGTAGTTAGTACAACAGTAAGGGTATGTGGCCAGCCCACTCGGAAGGTAAACGCACCCCAATGCTCAGTGTGTCTCTGTATGAGTTGAGCGCAGTGGCGTCCTGCGGGATCTTCTCTTGCAGAAGAGTCATCAGCTGCGCTTCAAGGTTGCCTGGGATTTTCCACAGAAACCCTCCCAGCTGACCCATGAGCCCCGACGAGTTCATAAACACTTCGGCGTGCACGAAATAGAGGATGCTGACGATGTTGCTGCACTTCTCCTCTACCTGCAGCACTTCGCTCTTCGTCTTCCTGTTCGCTTGGCTCGCGTCGTCCGCACCACCGCGCACCAGTTTCAGGACTGAGCCGTTCGAGTCATGCAAGACCGAGGTGAGTGCGTTCGCATTCTGCAGAGACGGCTTGATCAGGTGCTGGGCGAGCGCCTTGGCCAGCTCCTTGAGTTTGTCTGGGAGAACGCCCATGATCTCGCACGCCTGCCAGAAGTCCCGAAGCTGCTCTTGCGCTGACGACAGGTCGCCTCCACCACTACCAGTGCTCAGTGGTGCGTCCAGAGTGCTGACCTTTGACACTTTCAAGGCGCCATCCTTCCACAGGATCGTTGTCGCGTGGATCTGCTTGAGCTTGAGCATCAGCTGGTTTTTCTTCTTGAGGATTTGCATCTGAATGATCTTGGAGATCTGCTCCTGGGCGCCTGTGGCGCCTGTCGAGTGGCTCTTGTTCACTTCTTCGCCCAATAGAGCGGTCAGCAAGCGCTGCGCGTCCTTCACTGCCTGCGCCGCCTGGACTAGCTGGCGGTTGTCCAGGAACGTGTCGATCTCGCCCAGCACGCGGTCGATCTCCGTGAGCTTCTCGATCAGCGAGATCATCTCCTTTGACTGCTCCATCTGTCGCTTCAGTCGCTCGCGCTGCGTGAACGAGTACACGAGCGTGGCGTGCGGCGCCGTGGCAACGGTCTGATTCCCGCCAAGTTGCAGTTGGTCGACCGTGCTGAGCAGCGCGTCGTTAAGACGTTGGATCCGCTCCTGCAGGTCCGACCGCGGCTCTACGTTAGCAAGCTGCGAGTCGTAGCTGTGGTGGCGACTGGTGGTCCATTTGGACGCGATCTTGATCGCCTCGTCCACCGAGACCCCCGACACGTTCGAGTAGAACGCGCGCAGCGCCTCGATCACTTCGCAGCGCACCTGCACGATCTCGCTGTGCGTCTCCTCGAGCTCCCTGCAAGCGGGTGGCAGCAAGCAGCAGACGTCAGTGAGCACGTGGTACTCTCAAATAGTAGATACACAGAGAAGTAGGGGAGGGAAGAGAACGCACCGCGCGAGCACGTCCAGCGTCGCCATGTTGCTTTTTCGCTTTGATTCGAGTTCGTGTTGACGCGGAATCGCACTTATGCGGGTGCACCTTCATTCAGTCAGGTGGTGTGCCCAACATTCGTACTTGTAAGGATTGATTCAGTACACAGGTCGCCCGCTGTTGATACAAACTCGCACAGAAAGGAAGAAGGCGAGCCAAGCCCCCCGCCGCCCAAAGCAAGCCACGAAGACGACGACGGCCATGGCGACGACGACGATGACGGCGGACGGCCCCGAGCAGCTCTACCCGCTCGTGCTGGAGTTGTCGGTGCCCGAGCAGCGCGAGAGCGCGCTGCTAGAGCTCAGTAAGAAGCGCGAGGAGTTCCCGGAGCTCGCGCCGATCCTCTGGCACTCGTTCGGCACGGTTGCGGCGCTGCTGCAGGAGATCGTATCCATCTACCCGCTGCTCTCGCCGCCGCAGCTCACGGCGCACGCATCCAACCGCGTGTGCAACGCGCTGGCGCTGCTGCAGTGCGTCGCGTCGCACTCGGAGACGCGCACGCACTTCTTGAACGGTACGTGGGGTGGTGTGTGTGCAGTTAAGTTGTTGAGAGTGGGGCTTGCGGTGCTCGGAGCATGCTCTTGATTGTTAGTGGGGATGCGAGGGGGGGGGGCTATGGAAGACATGCTGACGTGTTGTATTTGTGTGGCTATGCGCAGCGCACATCCCGTTGTACCTCTACCCGTTCCTCAACACGGTCAGCAAGAACCGGCCGTTCGAGTACCTGCGCCTGACCAGTCTCGGTGTCATCGGCGCGCTTGTCAAGGTGAGAACCAATGTATTTGTACCGTATTGATTGCTAGTGACTAATGATGCTGATGTGTATGATGGCAGATCGACGACTCGGACGTGATCAACTTTTTGCTGCAGACTGAGATCATCCCGCTGTGTCTCCGCATCATGGAGGCGGGCAGCGAGTTGTCCAAGACGGTGTGTGAACTGACGTTTGTGTTGAGGGTGGTGTCTGTCGTTTTGAGTTGTCGAGCTAGCACCTGACATGACACATAAAAATTGCATGCAGGTCGCGACGTTCATCGTACAGAAGATCCTCCTGGACGACATGGGACTGACGTACATTTGTCACACGCCCGAGCGCTTCTACGCTGTCGGCACGGTGCTGAGCAAGATGGTGGGCGTGCTCGTCGAAGCGCCAGCACCTCGTCTGCTCAAGCATATCATTCGCTGCTATCTGCGTCTCTCGGACAACGTCAGGTGCGATTTCATTCATGTTTAGCGTGATGACAAGCTTGTGCGTGTCGTTCTGCTGACCCACAAGTGGCTTGATGATGAGTGTAGAGCGAAGGAGGCGCTCCGCCAGTGCCTGCCAGACGCGCTGCGCAACCACACATTCAACGAGGCACTGAAGGACGACGTCACCACCAGCCGATGGCTGGCGCAGCTGATGTACAATATTGGAAGCTCGGACGCGAGCTCGGTGCAAGGCGGCGCTGTCGGCTCGCGCCTCGCGAACGCATAAGCGAGTAGCGGTGCCAGCAGTGCAGGTGTGGTAGCTCTTCAGTACAAGTAAGTAAGACGACAGTAGACGGACAAGAGAGAGAGAGAAGGACGCGTGTGATGTGGACACGAAGGTGGACAGCAGTTTGCGCTGTATCAAGTTTCCTAAAATCTTTTTTTGTATTCGTCCGATATCCGAGTTTTCAGTCTGAGTGACAATCGTACTTTGTAGGTGCGAAACAGTACTTCGTGCGTTATCAGCTGGAGTAATGGGAAATGGATGGATGCATGCATTTGTGAAAAAGCTACTCGCGAACAGGACGAGATGCCGACGATCCCGCGCTTCCACGTGACGCAGGACGCCGCGTGGCTCTTCGTACACGTGCACGTGCCCTACGTGCGCGTGTCGGAGATGGAGTTTTACGTGGACGGCACGCACTTCTCCTTCTTCTGCAAGCCCTACCTGCTCAAGCTTCAGTTCCCGCACGAGGTAGTGGACGACGAGCTCGCCAAGGCCGTCTATGACCCGAACAAGGTATGCTTTGTGGCGTGTTGTATATCACAAGCTGCATAGCATAGTAGTAAAGACGTTGAATGTTTGCTTGTTGCGCAGGAGCATGGCACGATCGTGGTGCATTTGCCGAAGAAGGAGCCCGGACAGGAGTTCGAGGACCTCGACATGCTCACCAAGCTGCTGCAGCCAAAGGAGCCCAAGATCGACCTCAAGCTCGACGCAAAGAAGTACGTACGCGCTTTCTATATGTATGCTACGTGTATGCTGCTCCATGTTAACTCTGAATCGTGGCTCACTCGTACAGGAAGGCACCGCTGATTGAAGTGCTCAACTCGTCCGTCAGCGCTGATGCTGACGATGGTGCTATTCCAACAGACGTCGCCGCAGTACCAGCCGGTCAAGCGCCTTCAACGAAAACACCAAGCGCGTCTCTCTTGGACCTGGAGGAGCGCATCGCAGCGTTGCCCGAGGAGCCTGAGACCGTGCGCATCACGGACCTCAAGCCCACGTACGGCTTCAACAACGCGTACTCGGACTTCTTCCGCGTGTGGCACGGTGAGGTCTCGGAGATCCTGTCGCTGCCGGACCCAGAGCACACACCCGCGGATCAGCGCCGCGTGCTGCGTGAAGCCGCGGAGGACGCGCAGTTTGACATCGAGCGGTACCTGCTCGACTTTATCAACAAAGACGACGACATGTACTACCAGCTTGCGATGGAGTACGAGCCCTTCTGGAGACAGCATCCCGTTGTGAAGACCGCTAAGCCAGAGAAAATAGTGGAGAAGAAGAGCTCGCTGATCATGGAGGTCGTTGGCAGCGCGAGCAGTGAAGGCGTGACCGCCCAACTGAACGCGCTTGAGCTGAATGGTGACGCGTCTCAGCCGCCAGCATTGTCGCTATTCTCAGATGCAGACCGCGAGCTGCTGCTGCGCCTGCCACACAAAGAGTACCTGATCGCACGCGGCAGCAAAGAAGAGGCCGTGATCCTCGGCGGGCTCGTGGACATCCTCATTGGCTTCACGTACGACCACCTGACGTCGCAGGGCGACAGCGGCATCGAGTCAACGTGGACCGTGAGCATCGTGAGTCCGACGCTTGCGTGGCTCGACACGACGTCCGACCTCAAGGCCGTCGTGCGCACGGCCGTGCGCCGCACCCTGTCGTTCCCGTTCCTGCGCCAGTACGAGCTGGCGCTGCACGTGCTGCGCGAGACCGTCGCACTGCTGAGACGCGGCAAGCGCGTGGTGCTCAAGGCACTACTGGAGCTGTACCGCGTGGTGGAGAAGTCCGAGACGCAGTACCTTCTTAACACGCTCTACGTGCAGGACTACTGCGTGTGGATTCAGTCGCTGCAGGACGCGCAGCTGCTGGGGCTCAGCGAGCAATTGTCCAAGCACGTCGATGCTTTTAAGAAGGCGGACAGCGGCTGGGCGCTGGAAGAGATCGAGCGCAGTCTGCTGGAGGCTGATGACGTCGTAGCGGAACAGAAGGCGTCGTCTGGTGAAGAGAGCAGCAGTGATGAGTCCTCTAGTGACGAGGATGAGGATTCTTCAAGCGAAGAGGAAGAAGGAGAAGAGGAGGCAAAGAAGGTGAACACTGTCACGACCTAGACTTGGGTTGTGACATTGAAATAGACGACTCTCGGTATTAATATCACACACATCTCGCTTTGAAAGGTGATTGACGCTCTCACCTCGCTCTGGCTGGCCATCAGACAGACAGACGAGCTCACGCACACAGCACGCAATGGACGGCGAAGAACTGCGCGCGGCCTCGCGTGCCACCGCTGGAGGCAATGGCTCGTCGTCGTCCTCACCGTCCTGGACGCTCAAGCTGCCGTTCCTCTGCGCGCGGCCAGGAAACGTGGGCGTGCAGATCGACTCGCATCGCGCGATGAAACTCTTCAATCGGCCACGCTGTGGCAAGTTCACAGAGCACTTTCTGGGCGTGCAGTTCGAAAACTCGTCCATGGAGAACTACTCGCGGGTGGTCGAGCGTACGAGCCGGCGCGCGCGCATCGTTGAGGACCGACTCGCCAAGCTCCGTGCACGCGAACAGGAGATCCTAGACGACGAGCAGCGGCGACAGCACAAGCGTGTTGAGCGCGAGCGCGCGCGCCAGCGGAAGCTCTGGCTGCACCACCAGTCCATGAAAAAGCGCGAGCAGCGGCAGCGCGAAGAATTCGCTGCAATAGTGATCCAGCACTGCGCCCGCGGGATGCTCGCAAGGCGCGAGCGGGATGAGCGACTGCAGGAGAAAGTGCACGACCAAGCGGCTCGCACGCTGCAGCGGTCTTCACGGAGCTTTGTGGCTCACAGACGCAAGAGAAGACGCGCTCTAGAGAGGCAGAAGGAGCGACAGATGCAGGCGGCGACTGTGCTGCAACGTCAGACGCGCAAACGACTGGCGCTCGCAGCTCGCAAGCGGGTCGATAAGCTAGACACTCTCGAGCTCAACCGTGAACCGTCACCAGAGAAGCGTGATGCATTGGTGAGCGCTCCTGATGTTGAGGGTCAGTCGCCACCGAAGCCATCGCCAGTCAAGAGCGCTCAGCCGCCGCCAGATCTGGGTCGCAACATCAGCCTCGACTTGCTGTTCTCAGACGACGACGAAGAAGAAGAATCCCTACTTGCACCGCATTCCTCTTCAAGTGAGTCCATCGACTTTCCACTCAGCCTCACAAGCACGAGAGAGATACAACACGTGCCTCATCATCTTCCGCAGCCCAGGCGACCCGTGTCCATCAAGCGCGTCGGTGGCGGCTTCCGTGCGACAGCCTTCACGTCAGCAAAGTCACCCGTGCCCACACACGTACACGCGCGCCAGCCACCGCCACGACGTGTTGCTCATCCACTGGCGACAACGGCAGCAACGACAGTAGCACGGGCATCACAGGCACCGCTGTCGCTGGCGACTCGACGCCCAAGTGTATCGTCGGGCGGACTGCGCAGAAACAGCGCTGACGAAGTGCAGCCAGTGACATGCGACCAGCACCTGAACGTAGATGACAATGGACTCGACAGCGAGCCACCGCCACTGCGACAGTAGACACCCTCATTGACAGCAGCAGCGAGCGCCGCGGACGACGACGAGCTCGCGCTTGAAGGCTCGTGGAGGTGTATGGGCTCGCACAAGTCGCAGATTGAGCATCACTCTTCGTTTTAGATTTGGCATTTTAGAAACGTCTAAATCTATATCGGTCGTTTGAGCGCCAATGGAGGTTGCGCGAAGGTTGCCCGAATGTCGGGGGGCTCTGCACCAGTGCATCGCGCCTTTATCGACTGGTGGCGTCACCAAAGCGCCGTACACCCTTTGGACGACCAGCTCGCTCATTTGACTGACCATCGCAAGCAGCTGAAGCTCCGTGACCATGTTGCAGCTCTTCGCTCCGTCGCAGGAATTCTTCGCAGCCGTGTCCGCGGACAACCGCCTCAAAGTCTGGGACGTGGTGCGTGACTCTATCGTTTTTTGCCTGCGCGTTCACGGAGCTCTTGACAGCCGAAGATGCAGAATGGACGCTTGACTGACTTGATACCTTCCTTCTTCTATCGCGACTGTAGAGCTCTGGCGCACTGCAGCATGACCTAAAGGAGCGTGACCACTTGAGCTACCAGTACACATCGATCGCGTGGACGCTGAGCTCGCCGCTGCTCAAGAAGAGCGCGAGCGGCAAGCGCGCCAAGTCGTCGGCGCTCGGCCTCGTGGCGCTCGGCACGAGCACGGGCGTGATCGTCGTGTGGGACCTGCAGAAGGGCGAAGTGGCGCAGACGCTCTCGAGCGAGAAGGACAAGGACGCGCACGGCGCCGCGGTGAACGACATCGCATTCAACTCGCAGGGCAACCTGCTCTACTCGTGCTCGAGCGAGAAGAACATCCTCGAGTGGAACGTCAAGGAGGGCTCCGTCTCGCGTAAATTCCGCGCGGGTAACGACGGCGCGCACCAGATCGCGGTCTCGTCCAACGACGAGGTGCTCGCCGTGGGCGGCACGGCCATCCGCACGTTCGACCTCACGTCGGGCAAGAAGGCGCGCAAGCTCGTGGCCGGGCTCTCGTCGAATGTCAACCAGCTCTACTTCTCCAAGTGCACGCGCTTCCTGTTCTCGTCCACGGTCGGCGGCCGTTTCGTCAACATGTACGACCTCGAGGAGACCGAGAGTGATGAACCGGCCGTGAACTTCTCCATGCCGAGCCCGCCGACGTCGCTGTTCGCGCGCACGGAAGCTGGCAAGAAGAAGACGACGGACGTGCTGCTCGCGGCTGTGTCCAACTCGGGCTCGCTCTTCATCTGGACGCAGAAGTACAAGTCCGGCAGCAAGTCGACCAAGCCGGTGGCCCCCGACGCCAAGTCGGTCGTGGCGGACAGCGCCGCCTCGGCGGGCGTGCTGGCCGCGGAGGAGAACACGGAGACCAAGAACGAGCTGATCGTCGTGCGCGGCTCCGTGCTCAAGCCCGTGTTCGAGCGCGTGTCGATCGTCGACGAGCAGAACCAGCTCAAGGACGAGCTCTCGTTCTCGGCTATCAGCGAGAACCTGCTGCTCGCCGACTCGGAGAAGGAGAAGAAGAAGCAGAAGGTGGCGGCTGAGGCGGCCGAGAAGGAGCAGGCGCGCGTGCCGACGCTCGCGCAGCGCAGCGGCCTGGCCAAGGGCCTTGACGTGGTCGACGCCTCGGGCTTTGACGACCTCGAGACCGCCGAGGGCGAGGACGACAACGACCTCACGCTCGCCGAGCGTGTCGAGGCCCTGCGTGAGCGCGTTGAGAGCGACCTGGCGGCCGAGCTCGTGCGCGTGGACGCGTCGGAGTTGGTGCACCAGGGCGAGAAGCCGGATGCGTCGTCGCTCTCGAGCGTGCTGGAGCAGGCGCTGCAGTCCAAGGACAATGCGATGCTCGAGTACTGTCTGCGCACGCGCGACGCCAAGACGATCGGTAACACGATCAAGCGCGTGTCGTCCGTCAAGGTGCTGGAGCTGCTCGAGATCCTCGTGATGAAGTTTGAGAAGTCCCCGGGTCGCTGCGCGCGTCTGTGCCCGTGGATCCGCTCGATCCTGCTGCACCACACGGCGTACCTCATGACGCAGCCGGACCTCGTGCAGAACCTCTCGGCGCTCTACCAGATCCTCGAGAATCGCCTCAAGGTGCACGACCAGTTGCAGAAGCTCGCGGGTCGTCTTAGTTTAGTGATTGGCCAGATCCACGAGGCCGGCGGCGCCACGGACAGCGAAGATGGCCCCGTGGCGACTACGTCGTCTGGTGATGCGCCCAAGGCCAAGATCGTCTACCGCGAAGGTATGGGTACTGCTTGATATTGAAGTGTCCATGATAGGTGGACGGACTGACCAACTGACCGTAATGTGATTGTCCTATTGTCCAGGTGAAGAAGACGAAGAGGTCCAGGAGGACGATGAGGACGAGGACGATGAGGAGGACGACGATGAGGAAGAGGACGATGAAGAGGAAGAAGACGAAGATGACGAAGAGTAAATGAGCCGAGCGTGACCAGAGAGTGCAACAATGCAAAGAGGCAGGAGCTGCAGCCGGCGGCCAGCCAGCCAGCCACCAACCAGCAGCAGGGCGAGCCGATCTTTTATATATTACTTAATAGACGACGAGTATTGGGGGAATCAGATAACCAGATCCGTTACAGCCATTTTCAGACTTCCATAGCTCGAGCATGAGCGAATGCGCGTCGCCCACGCGCTGCCGGCCCCAGCACTTGGACCGCGAGCGGCTGCGCGGCGTGCTGACCGCCAGAGAGTACGCAGACGTGCGGTACCACGAGGCGGTAGTGGCGGCCTCATCCACCAAGCCCAAGAGCTTCCAGCTGCTCGCGCTCGCGACCGACTGTGTCTATCTCTTCCCACTAGCGAGCTCGCACTTGGGTTCCAATCCATCCACGTGCATCCGCTTCAAGAATGTGTTGGCGGTGGACGTGGCGTCGCCGGCGCTCTCGGGCCAGCGCGGCATGATGCTCGAGCCCAGCAGCCAGCTCTTCCACATGCTCATGCGTGAGAAGCTCAAGGCCAAGACGAACGAGAAGCCCACGTCGCCGAAGAAAGCTACTGTGGTCGCTAAAGATGAAGAGTCCTGGACGCAGAGCGAGGTCTTCGTGAGCACCTTCGAGCCGGACTCGCGCGTGTTCTTCTACGTCACGCAGGCCTTCCAGGCGCATTTCCAGGTATGCTTTATTGGTGTGGCTTCGTATCAGTTCACTCGATGAGGCTCTAACGCAGCCGACTAACCTCGACTGAGTTTTCTTTCGATGCTGAGCTCAGAAAGCGATCCTATTGCCACCAATAGCTCTTCTGCTTGACTCGGCCAGCCAGTCAAGCGCTGGAGAGGTCGCTGAGCTCCTGGACTCGCTCATCGTGGAGCTCGTTGGTCAGCCAGACCACGAGCAGAAGTGCGCGCTGCTGAATGAGCTCGCGGTCGCCGGGACGTGCAACTGGCGTCTCCAGCAAGTGTTCTTTGCGAATCGCACGCAGCTGCGAGTCGCTTCCTTCAATGCCAGAGCGCCGACTGTCACAGGTCTGCCCGCGATGCTGATCCAGGAGCTCTTTGCGCTGCTGGTTGAACGCCAGGAGCAGCAGGAAGAGCTCGCGCTTGGGTCGCTTGAGTACGTCTCGAGTGCGCTGAGCGTGCTCTTCCGCATGTGCTTTGCCGGCCAGTTGATGCCCGAGCGCCTGCGTTTCTTCCTCGAGGCATCGCTCGAAGAGTTCGTCTACATCCTCACGAGTCCAGTGAGCAAGCCCAAGCACTACTGTCAGCATGAATACCAAACGACCGCCACGTTGGTTGTAGACGAGATCCTGGACAACCAGGTGGCGCTTCTGCTAGAGCTCGAGGCTCTGCAGCAGGAAGCCAACGTGGTCGACCCAGCGTACTTCGGCCACTCGACGACGAAGCACTTCCCGCAGCTGGTCCACCGGTCGCCCACGTTCGCCACGTGGGTCGGCAAGCTCTTCAAGCGCATCGCCAGGAGCGTCTCGCGGGCCGAGACAGAGATGAGGACTCTACAGATGGGCTCGTGCTGGTCGCTCGCACTCTGGAAGAATGTGAAGCTCCTGGACCAGATCTGGAACGCCAACATGCACGTGTTACCGCTCATCCTCGAGGCTCACGTGGACTACCTCAAGTACGTACAGCTAGCTATGCGCTTTCTTCTAGGCGGAGTCGAACGCTATCCACTACTCACTCACTCACTCGGTGTGTTTCTCTGTGTGAGTGACAGTTTGTATCTGCGCAACCCACGACACATCGAGACGCTGCGCAATAGCTCCATCGTCCACATCAGTGAGACGGCAACGCGTCTGCAGCGCTTTCTCGACGCACTTCCAGATACGAGAACGCAGTAGAAGGACGCTAGGCGGTAAAGGACGCGAGGCAAGCAACTGCAGACATTCTTGTCCACGTGAACACTTTTTGCAAAGTGGACACTCACTCAAATAGATTAGGTGTGGAATGGAATGTCAAGGCGTTGATACTTAAACGGGCGGCTCGTCGGCGAGCAGCAGCACGCGCGAGAGCACCTCGTTCAGGTGCGGACTCTGCTGCTGCAGCTGCGCGATGATTTGCTTGACCTTCTCGACGGCCTGCTGGGCCTTCTCGAGCTCGTCACGCGCCTTACTGTCGTCCTGCGGTGGACCATTCGAAGTGGACGCTTTGCGCATGCCCTCGAAGCGCTTGACGAGCCGCAGCTTGCGCGCCTCGGCGTCGATGTACCGCTGTTTTTCGTAGAGCGCGTTGTTGATGCCTTTCTGGAGCGCCACGCCGCGCTCTTCATCGACCTTGAGCTCCGCACTGGCCTTCTCGAGCTGGAACGAGATGTCCTCGCAGCTGACCATCTTCTGCTTGATCGTCTTGTCCATCTTGACAATGTCCTTCTCGGTCTTGCGCAGGTTGTTCTGCAAGGTGGAGACTTTCGTGGTCAAGGACGCGTACGTGAGCTCAGTGTCCTTCTTGCTGCGGCCGCGCATGGCGATGAGGTCGCGCTTGTGGATCGCCTGCTCCATGTCTTGTAGCATCTGCTCTTGACTGCGCTGCAGGGCCTCGAGGCGCAGGCGCATGCGGTGGATCTCCTTCTCCATGGCCTTGGCCTCGGCCTGGCCCACCTCGGGGTCCAACGCGGCTTGAGTCTCCTTCTCCAGCTGGATCTTCTTCTCCCAGAGCATGATCTGGCGCTCGACCTCGACGATGCGGTCGAGCAGGTCCTGTTTCTCGCGCTTGAGCGTGGCCGCGAGCTGTTCCATCTGCATGGCCTCGGCCTCAAGTTCCTTGAGCTCGCACTTGAACTCCATCTCGAGCCCGTGATTCATGTTGAGGAGCTCCTCCTGGCGCGTCGAGTTCTTCGCGATGAGCTCGTTGAGCTTGACCGTGTCGTTGTGCATCGCGTTGATGCTGAGCTTGAGCTCCTTGATGTCCTTCTTCATCTTGTCAAAGTCATTCTGGAGCCGCAGCTGCTTCTGCTCGAGCACGCTCGTCTTGCTCTTGAGCTCCTGGTTCTTCTCACCGATCTCCTGCGACTCAGCGCTCAGGTTCACGAGCGCGGTCTGCGTCTGGAGCCACTCTTTCTGCTTGTCGAGGTTCTGCGCGCGCACGCTGGCCGTCTCCTTGAGTAGGTTCTTGATCATGGCCTCGAGCGGGCCCGTGTTCTCGTCCTCCATCTTCGACAGCAGCTGCTCGTACTTCTTGTTCAGTCGATCGAGGCGCAGCATCTTCTTCTCGATCTCGTCGTTGCGCTGGCGGATCTCGAGCTCGAGCTTCTCGACCTGCAGGTCTTCTTGCTTGAGCTCGCTCACGAGTTTCTCCTCGGTCTCCTCGAGCTGCGTTGCATGGGCCTGGACGTTCAGAATGTCGACGCTCACGCGCGCCATCTCGTTCTTGAGGTTCGCGAGCGCGATCTCCTTCTCGTGCACGACGCCCTGGATGCGCTGCGCCTCCTTGCTCAGGTTGTGCGCTGCCTTGTGCACCGTCGTCTGCGCGCTCTTCTGCGTCGCGATCTGGTCCTCCAGTGCGTGGCGCTCGCGCTGCGTCGTCTCGAGGTGCTGCTGCGCCTGTGCCGTCTCGAGCTCGAGCTTCTTGGTCTCGCCGCCGACCTTGGATGTTTGCGCCTCGGTCTGCTTTAGTGACTTGGTGAGCATGTCGAAGCGCTCCGAGAGCCGGTCCTGCTCCTGGCGCAAGGTACCAATCTGCTCCTCAACGAAGCGAATCTCGGCGTTGAAGCGCTCGATCGTGCCCATGAGCGTCTCATGGAGCGCCTGCGCCTTCTCGATCGACTGCTTGTAGCCGCGGATCTCGGACGCGACGACCATGTCCTCTTCGTTCACGCTCGAGATCGCGGTCTGCGTGGCTTGGAGCGCTTGGTCGCGCTGCTGCATGCCGATGAGCGAGCTTTTCCACTGCTGCATCAGCTGCTTCTTCTCGAACGTGATGGCCTCCATCTGTGCCGTGGCCTCGCGCAGCGTCTCCTCGGCCGAGGCTGTCTCGAGCTTCTGCGACTTGTGCTGCGTGACCGTGAGCGCGATCTTGTCCTGCAAGCCCTTGATCTGCTCGTTCAGGCTGTCGATGTACAGGTCCTGCTTCACCTTGTCCTTCTCCATGGTCGTCATGGTCTCCTCGGCTTTCTGAGCCGCTCGCTGCGTGCGCGCGATCTCGTTCTTCATCTCCTCGTTGTACTTCTCCACCTGGCGCAGCGTCGAGTTGAGCGAATCGAGCTCGGCCTGCGTCTTGTACAAGTGGCTCTTGTTCTTCTGCGCCTGGAGCTTCTTCTGGTTCAGGCTCTCCTTCCAGTCATCCAGCTGGTCCTCGGACTGGAAGCGCTCCTCGTGGACCGCATTGAGCTTGCGGTGCGACGCCTCAAGCGCCATCTGCAGCTGCGCGAGCTGCTGTTGCACGCCGTAGAGCGACACACCGATGTCCTCGCGCGCTTGCTTGACGCGCCGCAGCTCCTCTTCTTTCTCGCGCAGCTCGAGCGAGATGCGCTCGTCGTTGCCCACGAGCTGGTCGAAGAGCACCTTCTGGATGCGCTGCATGCGCGCGTGGCGCCCCATGTCCACGATCGTCTGCGTCGGGTCGCCCTCCTCTTCCTCGTCCTCGTCTTCGTCGTCATCGTCATCACCATTCTCTTCGTCGGCGTCAGTTTGTCCCGTAGGGTGCTCGTCATGCTGAGCTGGCGGACGACTGGTGTCCGTAGGCTTGCGCTTGCTGCTGCCGCCCTCCGGCCCGTCCGCTAAAGCCAAAGGCGACTGCCCTGGCATGCTGCTCGCTTACTTGGTGCTCGAGGCTGGCTGTGTGTTCTGCACTGATAGCCCAGCCCATGGAGAGTGCGCGCTGTCGTTTCAAAAGACTCTCGAAATATGTCATTGCCTCAAGAATAGCGCGCCGCGAAGAGGTGCGTGGTTTGATTGGCATGCGCGCGTCACAGATTTTTATATAGAGGTTTATGATCAAATTTTAAAATATGTTGGTAGAATTTAGCAATCTAAAAAGCTTAAGAATTTAAATTTTAACTGGTTTTTTGTTACAAGCACGAATGAGAGGATTCTCTACAACAGTTTATAAAACTTACATATTTTGCCCAAAAAGCTTTAAAACTGCATACCCTTTCATTTTCGTTGGAAGCTGCTTCCTTGGATTTCAATTATGGCTCCTACTGTCAATGTGTAAATTTATATACATATCTTAAGTAAAATGTCTATCTTAAAGGTAGATCAAAAACCTTCTGGGGAAGGCAATATTTTTGCAACATGAAACTCCGTGGTTTAGACTTGCGTATGCAAATCCTTCTTTTCGAGGGTAGAAATAATTTTTTTGATACGTTTTTAAACAAACATGATAAAAAGAGACAGAATCATGGCTTGACCTTACAATAGCGATCTCCACAAACGGACAAGTCATGATTTTGCCACTTTTTTTATCATGTTTGTATGAAGTTTCCCCTAATACTAGCTCTCAAAAATGTGGAAATGTGCTTTGTAGCTTTTCTTTCTGGAAGCACTTTTCTGAGTGAGCACATTTTTTCATTTGAGCTAACGAGTTTTAAAAATCCCGCGGTCCAATTGGTGCAGGGATACTTCGAATGGGCCAAGTGCGCATCACCGATGAAGCTTACATGCTTGTGTTGCTGTAGAAAGTTGCTCTAGCCAGAAACGTGCTTAGCGACAACATAAGATGCGGACTTACCTGAGGAAATTTCATCAGACTTGCGTGAACTATACTGATGATAGCTGGCACAAAAAGTGCGCGCAGCTATCATCGGTATAGTTCACGCAAGTCTGATGAAATTCTTACGTATTGGAGGCGCATAATACGTAGCAAGTCGACCATATTTACGCGCCACGTAATAGAATCATGTAAACTACAATAAAACCCAGGTCCCATCGTAGGGCGATCTTCCCTGCTTGAGCGCATCCAGGAAAGACACCGCGACGCCGTGAGCGCGAATGTTCTCGATCGCATTCTCACATTCGCTCGCTGGAGGCAGAAGTCAGATGCGTCTCTCGCTCGCTTCCATGTTGTCACGAGTTGTGCATGTATTGCCATGCTGACGCTGTGCTGTGTGTGTGATCCTGTTATATCTAGGTCATGCCCATAGAGAGTATCTTGTTCAATACAATAATACTGACTGAAGCGAAACCCGACTAATGTGGTAGGTTCCTGGAGCGATGGGCGGCACGTACGCTGGCAACGCTGTGTCGTGCGCCGCGGCGCTCACTGTACAGGACGTCTTCGAGGAGGAGAACATTCTGGCGAACACCTGTGCGCACGGTGAGCAGTTCAAGGCCGGGCTCATGCACCTGAAGAACTTGGGCAAGTACCCGATCCGGGACGTGCGTGACCTCGACTTCATGATCGGCATTGAGTTCGGCAACAAGAAGGTGCTGTACGGCACGGCCTCCAAGGTGTCGAACACGTGCCTCGACCACGGCATGATGAGTTTGACAACCAGCGTGTACGAGACGCTCCGCTTCATACCGCCGCTCACGATCTCGGCGGAGGAGTGCGGCCTGGGGCTTGAGATCTTCGAGAAGGCGCTCAACGACACGTCTTGCAAGTAAACAGTGGTGGTTGTAGATACGATTTTAGTAGTAGCATGTTTGGATTTGAAAGCGAATGGATTAGAGAGAAGAAAGAACGACTACTCTTTGCTTCAAGCCAGCCGCCTTCATGCCTGTCTTGCTGAATCCTAATTCCTGTAGCATGATGAGTTCAGTACCGTGGTATGGTCACTTGCGAAGCTATCGCGAAAGCATGCGCATGCACCTCAATGATGGATACATACGAGGCCTCGATGCGCTTCTTGACTCGCTTTCTTGGCTCTGAGATGAATGAGAGTGAGCTGCGGCGTTGAGCACAGAGTGGCGCCTATAAGATCTCTCCCACCTCTGTCAATCTCTGCGTGTGATCTCGCGAAGGATCGTTTATAAGAGCCCAGTTGTTCCCAGCGTAATTGAAGCGTACTGGAGCAATGAGAAGAGCGCTATAATAGTTACCAAGACCAGCGAGGCTCTGTCTCGGATTGGCGTTGTGGGAAGCGCATTATATACTCGAAAGCATAGCCGAGATTCTGAAGCAGACCAGTAAGCAGGTGTCGTGCGTTCGCATTTGAATAGCGTTAGGTTGAGTGGACAGTGAAGAAGGAGCTGAGCAAAGGAGGCAGCGCACACCGGCTCTCTAAGTTAATCATTGCAAGCCCCCTCTAGTTGACGATATTCGGATGCGCCTCAGAAGATCGCCAAGTTACCATGAGATACCAAAGTACCGTCATGTCAAGTGAGCGATCTTCTTTTTTTGATTCGGGTCGATGCACTAAGTTGCCCTAGTGCACCTAACAACCTCGGAGTAGGCTTCTCCGGGCACCCGAGCTACAAAAGCTCGAGTGAGTAATTGTTCGTTCATGAGATAGATGTTGCGCGCGGCGTTCACGTCTCGATCCATCTTTAGATTGCAGCTTGCACAGTGGAAGACCT
>JAASGT010000401.1:0-26991 GCA_023334315.1 Globisporangium alternatum | reverse complement strand
GCTCACTCACCCACCCACTCGAATGACGAGAGCTGATTGCGTTTAGCGGCTTTTGAAGCTGCTGGCGTCTTGACGCGCTCAGTCGTTCACTACACCACTGATGTTTTTCAACATCACCCTTTGCGAAAGAACCAATCATTACCAATTAACTGAGTGTAGATCGACAGGACTAGCCATGACTAGTGTCATGAATAATCTAGTTACAGACAGATTCGTAGTACTGTAGGAGTGGCTTTTGATGCCAGAGCCGTCGGAGTGTCCTTCCATGATTGTTAATGTGTCGATGTGTGTGCGCGAAGGTCTCGCTATGATTGTATTGTTAGATGTCGATTAGTGTCATTCAGTGTTGTGACTTTTGAGTCGTTTGATCTGCTTGCCCTCCATTCACTTTGACTATCAAGCCGGTGTGATTTTGATCTTCCCCTCCTCAGGGTCATGTTGATCGTCATGACCTGGTCGCCTCCGTCCTTATGGTGCTATTTGGTCAATGTCGGAAGTCGTATCTATAATAGAGGCATGAAAGGAGAGCGCACAGGACGAGACGAAGAAACCTTAATTACGATACGAGTGTCTAGCTCAAGGGTTCCCTCGGTTCTTCGGCGCCTTGGCCTTGGCGTTCTGCATCGCCTGCTGCCGCACCACCTCACGCAGCTTGCGGCTGTACTGGATCATGAGCACGAACTGGTCGTCGCGCTCAACACGCTGGCTCTGAATCCTCTGCTCGTGACTCGAGATCTGCTTGCCCAACAGATGGAGCTGGCCGAGCTTCTCTGGGTCGCCGCTCGAGATCGCCGCGTCAATCGCGCTGCGTAGATTCTGCATGTTGCTCTCGCACGTCTTGATGCTGGCGGCGAGCTGCGCGCACTTTATGTTGCAAGCTGTGAGCACGTGCGGGATGTCGCCCAGCGTGCTCTGGTCGATCTTCTTCACGCGCGAGCGCACGTCGGGCGAAAACATGATCACCTTAGCGAGCGCCTCGAAGCGTCGCTCATACACCTGGTCTAGCGTCGTGCGGTATACCTTGATCTGCTCATTCAGTCTGGCGGCCGTCGTGACATTCTGCATCGAGATCTGGCGCACGCGCTCGTTCAGCTTGGCGTTGCTCGCTTCGAGGTGGAGCGCGTACGTGTTGATCTGGTCGTACTCCTGCACGACCGCGAACTTGAGCGGGTCGTCCATGTTCGACAACGCATCGGGGTAGTTGCTATTTCGCAAAGTAGCTGACAGTGTCGAGTTGTCAGTAGAGAGATCGACGATTGGGATCGCCACGGAGGCGTTGCTCGCTCCACCGGATAGCGAAGGCGCTGCTGGCATCGCAAAGTTCGTTGCTGCTCCAATCTGGGAGCTGTTGCTGTGGCTTGGAGACGGATGAGCAACAACAAGCTGTTGTTGCTGCTGCTGCTGGTGCTGTTGCAGGTTCTGCTGGAGCTGGTTTTGAAAGTGCTGTTGCTGTTGCTGCTGGTACTGATGTGGTGAAGGGACTTGTTGGAACTGCTGAGGGGGCGGAAGACGGACGCTGGGTGATGGAGGTTGATGAGTTGCTGGTGATGAAGTTGTTGCCAGCGATGGTATTGAAGGGGCAGTTGTGGTTGTGCTCGTTTGCGAGACTTGCTCAGCAGTTGGTGCCACAGTTGACGCAACTGGAGAAGGCGCTGCCACCGGCGAAGCCGCTGACACAGGAATCCCGCCGCTCTGGCTTGCGAGCTGAGTCAGCCGCTGCTGCTCTTGCTGTTTCTCCAGAAAATCCTGCTTCTGCTGTGCAGCCTGTTGTTGGCGTTGCACAAGACGCTCTCTCATTTCCTGTTGCTGCTGCTGTGCTTGCTGCTGCTCCTGGAACGACCGGCGCTCCTGGAGGTGTCGTTGCTGTTGCAGCTGCTGGTGCTGCTCCATCATCCGCTGCTTCTGTTGCTGCTGGCGAAGCAAACTCGCCTGCTGCTGTTGGTGCGCCAGGCGCGCTTTCTGCTCGTGCATGAGTCGGACTTTCTCAAAGAGACTCGGTTGAGCCGCGGGAGCTGCTGGCGGTATCCGTGCGGCTTCGGTCTCCGACAGCTTGCGCTTCCGTGAGGGCGAGCCCGTGTCGGCTCTCGAGGAAGCAGCAAGAGAGGGGCCAGACGAGCCTTCATAACGTGCAGCTGTGTTCTGAGCGAACCAGCCACTGGATGGTGCACGGTCAACTTGAGCGGCAGTCGGGGCTAGAGCTGAACCATTCTCACCACTTTGAAGAGCGACACTGTTGGTAGATACAACAGGGGTAACTGAAGCAGGAGTCTCCGAGTCGCTCACTACCACCGACTCCGATTCGCTGCCACCAGCGAATCTATTGATCGGTTTCTGCTGCTGCTGAGGTGGTTGTTGAGGCAGTGAAATTGCCGCTGCTGCTTGAACTAGGTCGACCGTCGAAGCTGGAGCTTGAGCAGTTGGAGTTGCTGTGGCTACAGTTGGTACTGGTGTCGAATTTGTCACTCCAGCTGATGATGTTGTTGAGGCTGGTACCGCTACCGGTTGCTTCTCAATGCTGACCGAGACCGCTTCCGCCTGAGCGATCTTCTCGCCGACTCGCAATCGAAAGACGTTCTTCACCATCGCTCCAAAGTCCATCGACCACGCCGACTTGCCGTGCAGTCGCCCGCTCGCTCCTTCAATAGCAAAGCAGCTGTGGCGCACGGGCGCGTCCCCTCCGAGCACCAGCACGTGCGGCTTCAGATGACACGCCTCGCAAAAGTGCGCGTCGCATTCGTAGCACCACATCGACGGCTTAATGAGCGCACACATCTTGCACGTTTCTATACATCACAGCACAGTAGACATCAAAGAGGTGAGGTGTTGGCTTACACAACAGTTTTCAACACAAGTCAGAGAGGCATGGCATAGTACGTACTCGCTCGCTGGTGTTTGTACTCGCAGTTCTCACACACGTCGTTCTCGAGTTTCACGCGGTTCCGACACGTGGGACAACGCGTCGAGCTAACGCCATACACTAGGAAGAAATACACACAGCTGAGCATTAATACCAAGAAATCACAAACAGAGCAGAGGCAAGCGGCATAGTATGCACGTACAATAGAGCTTCTTCCCGCTCGTGCCTTCGCACTTGGCGACACCCTCGAGAAACGCTTCGCCCCACGCACCGCCGTTCCACAGCAAATTCGGATCTTCGGCCTTCGTGTCAGCAGTAGTGACCTCGGCAGCGGCTAGCTCCTCCTCTTTCTTCTTGACCGCGCTCCCCTCCGCTGGTTTAGCAGGCGCTGCACTCTGCTTATTGCCGCTACTTGGAACAGCAGGGCTGCTGCTCGTTGATTGCGTTGGCTCTGCGATGCTTTTGCTGTTGTTGCTGTTGCCGGGAGCGGTAGATGAGCTGGTGTGGTGGCTGCTGTAGCTGTTGTTGCTGCTGCCAGTGGCACGTGGATCCCTGCTGCTGTTGAAGGAAGTCACTGGAGTGGTATTCCTGTGAGTGGAGCTATTACTGCTCGAGAATCCCCTACTGCCATTGTTGTTGCTGCTGCTAGAGCTCGTGATAGCGTGGGTCCTGGTGCTGCTACTGCTGCTGCTTGTGGCAGGATACCTGCTGCTGTCGCTAGACGTCGAGACGGCGGTGCTGCTCCTGTCGCGCGTGTGGCTCATCGAAGCTCTGCTGTTACCGCCACTAGGGCTGCTCCTGCTACTGCTCTTGTAGCTGCTCGTGGTAGAACTTCTCGCGTTATTGCTGGCGCTAGATCGACTGAAACTGCTCGAGGGGCTGCCTCTCTTGCTGCTGTGACTCGTGGAAGAGCTGCTGTGGTGGTTGTTATTACTGGAAGAGGGACTGCTACCGTAGTGGCTCCTGCCGCTGCTCTTGTCGTGCGCGTACCAGCACTTGTTGCCGCGGTGGCAATTGCCGAGGCGGAAGTACTTGCATGGCTCCGACCGGTCGATCATTTCCCCCGCTTTCTCTGTTTCACTCGCTCTTATTAGCGCGTGCGGCAAGGAATCGAACGGCCGCCATCTGAATCGTGTGCCCTCAAGAAACGTGGGCCACATCAGTTTTGTAATAAATAGTGCGATTTACTTCATTTCATTAGTTTTAATAGTGAGAATAGTGGGGATTACTTCATTTTAGTGTCGTTTGTCAGGGTTAGTAGTGTGGCTTCTAATATGCTACACTAATTTAGGAAGGATCAAGGTGGATGGGATCCACCACGATGATGGGACCTCAAAATGATGACACACACAGCTGAGCTGAGCGATCGGTGGGCGTGAAGCGGCTAAGAAGAAGCCATGGCGAGCAAGAGCGCAGCACAGAAGCGCGCGGAGCTGGCGCTGGATTTGGAGCTCATCACCAAGCAGCAGCAGGAGCGAGCAGAGCGAGAGCAACAACAACAGGAGACGGCGCACGCGCTCACGTCGCCCGAATGGAGCGTTGGCTTCTTCGTCACGTACGGCGCGTTCTTCTTCGCGGGCGCGTCGACGATCGCCATGTGGTCGTGCATCACGCTCTGCCTCGACTTCTTCACGCAAAAATACCCGAGTGAGCGCGTGGGCTTCGTCTTCCCCGTCGTGAACATGTCGACGCTGCTCGTGATCAGCCTGTACATGGTGGTCGCGGGCCGACAGTTGCCACTCGAGCTGCGCATGAACGGTTCGCTCGCGTGCTACCTCGTGTGTGTGCTGCTGCTGCCGCTCATCAACATCGCGCAGATGCCCAACATGGTCGCGTACGTGCTCACGCTGCTGGCGCTCGTCAGCTCGACGATCTCGTCGTCGATCATGCAGGCGAGCGTGTACGGCCTCGGCGGCGTGTTCGGCCCGTTCTTCATTCAGGCAATTGAGGGCGGCAAGGGCTTTGGCGCGATCCTCTTGTTCGCGATCCGACTGGGGCTCAAGTGGTACTTTGAGCTGCCTGCTGCTTCAGCCAATGATGATGAACAACAGCAAGAAGAGCGTGTGAGCCTGGCAGTGTATTACGCCAAGCTCTCAATGGCCGTGTTCTTCAGCGTCGCGTTCTGCATCGTGGCGCTCACGTGGATGCTCTACACGGCCGTCAAGCACACCAAGTTTGCTGAGCCAATGCTGGAAGAGTACATGATGGTGCAGAACGAGACGCCGTTCAACGCCACGCAACTGCTCTCGCCGCTGAACAGCACGCCGCATGGCTCGGCCGTCCAACCGCAGTTCCCAGAGATAACTGAGCGCAGTCCGCTGCTGAACAACGCTGATCCTGAGCCGCTCGTCACTTACAACGACGGCGATGAAGAAGCGCTGCTCTTGATGCGCGAGCACGCATCCTCTGCGACGCTGCTCACGGTCGCGCGCGTGGCCGCCAAGCCGCTCTTCTCGCTCCTCCTGTCGTTCTTCGTGTGCCTTTCGTGCTTCCCCGGCATTATCTCGGCGATCCAGTCCACGACATTTGGGCTCGCAGACTGGTACCCGATCGTGCTCGTGGGCTGCTACAACCTCGGCGACCTCGTGGGCAAGAATTTGCCCATGTACGTGATGTACTTTGACGTCCAGACGCTGCACCTGCCGTGGCTGCTGCAAGTTTCGTTCATCCCGTTCTTCATCCTCGCGCTCGTCCACCCGTTCGCTGACATTGTCACGATCAGTGCTGTCGTGCTGCTTGGGCTCGTCACGGGCTACGTCGCGACGTCGAGCATGATCCTCGCGCCGAGCATGTGCTCCGAGTACCAGAAGGAAGTCGCGGGTATGCTCGGCGGTCTGAGTGCGATCGTCGGGCTCTGCTTGGGTTCGTACAACGGCTTGGCACTCGAGACGCTCATCCAGCTCTGGACGTAGTTGTAGTCTCGTGTCTGCTCGTAAAGAACAAGAGGATACGTGAATACTGATCTCGCCTTGTAGATCTCTGAGAATCTCTATGATGCTTCAAAATAGAACACATAATTTTACACTCTTCGCTTTGCTTTCATGTTGGCCCGTGTCTTGCCCTTCCTTACTCACCATCAGATCTCCATAGGCGTCTCTCCTTATCACCATCCGCAATCACTTGGTGGACATGCCTGTCGATCCTCGACGCGTTCTTGAGTCGCCCCCATAGACCGGTGTGCGCTTGCATCACCTTGTTACAAACCCAGCAAGTCACTATGGACAGCTTGAGCACGACGCTGTCGCCTCGCAGACTCAGCAAGACTGGGAATGTTTCCAGGCCGATGACAGCGCGATTAGAGTCTGATGCGAGCCCCATCGACCCGGATATGGTGCTCAGCCTCGAGGAGATCCAGGTGCTGCAGCACCGCTTCGCCTCGTACAACACGCACACGACGCACAAGACAAAGTCGCTCTCAGGGTCCCAGGCGATCAAGCTCTTCCGCGATGACTACCCCGGGCTCTCGGAGTACGAGATCCAGGAGACGTTCCGCAAATGCGATCTCAACTTTGACGGACATCTCTCCATGACCGAGTACCTGCAGGCGCGAGCGTATCATCGACTGGCGATGGAGGCCAACACGGAGACCGAGGTCTTCCGAAGCTTCACGATCCTCGACACGGACAGTGACGGCATCATCCTCGCGGACGAAGTGCTGGCGCTCGTTGAGCAATCCGGGTTGCGCACCGTCGGAATCCTCAAGCGAGCCATCACGCAGGCCGCAGCGGCCACAAAGCAAGCCGAGCAGCAGCTTCACAATCACCACCATCACCACGCACCAGCACCACGCCGTCACCACGATGGAGAGATCACGTTCGAGCACTTCACGCTGACCATCCAGATGGTGAACCGCAGCATGGAGCAGGAGATCGCTGCCAAGACGCTTCGGGTGATGCGGCTGCAGGAGGAACTGGCGCACATCAACAGCCTGCTCGAAGCGAATTGTCGTTCGCCTCAGAAGCGAGCCAAGGAGAAACGCGAGGTGCTGCTCATCGAGATCGACGTGCTGCAGAGCGAGATCCGTCGAGCGAAGCGCGAGCTGCTCACCGATACCAACAACCCGCTGGGGCGCGTCTGCGAGAACCTCGTCGCCACCTACGAGAACGAGCAGCACGTGTACGAGTGCCTGAGCAACTTCATCACCTTCAGCAGCCTGCGCGACGCGACGCTGTTCAGATACAAGCTCGAGAGATCGGGAAAAGAGGTGCACGTGCTCGACTCGGTCTTGTTGGCGCCGCCTCCGCACATTAAGGTACTGCATCTGCTTGTCATCCCTCGTCTTGTCATGTTGGTCTTCTGTCGTATCTGGTGGTGGGATAAACAAACACGTGTTTCTCCTTCACACACAACAGAAAACCGAGGAGTACGCTCGCATGATGGACCTCTCGCTCTCGTCACCTACCGTCTTGAAGCCAGCAAACGCCACGAACACCAGCATCCGCGAGGTCGTACACATCGACTTGGTCGTCGATTCTCACGACTCTCCTACCACGCCCAACGCCATAGAGAATGACGACCTCCTGATGCTAAACCCGACGCTCCACAAGCAGTTTGTGTACTACACCACAGCAGCAAACGTGACAAACTTGGAGACCATGACGCGCTCGAGCTTCACCAAGTTTGTGCGCGACTGTGAGCTGGACACAACGGCGACGCCGCCACTCACAGAGGCAGACTTGGTCAACATTTTCGCGAGAGCATGCGGAACCAGCAAGCTCATGAGCTTCAGACAATGGCTTACCGCGTCCCAGTTCATCCTTCAGCGCGCGTTTCCAGATCAGGTAAATCATTGGCCGCAAGCACAAAGTAGTCGAGAATCTGGTCACTCACCGTATTCTTGTGTCGCTCCAACAACGCAGTGCACCACAGGCGAAGAACTCGAGGCGCTCGTGAAAAAGTTTGTCATCCCAAAGGCGAAGACCATCCAGACGCAGAATCTCGCACCCGATGTGTCGCTCTCGCACGTCATGAAGCTGCTCAAGGAGTACATCTGGCAGCTCAAGCAGATCTTCTCCCACTTTGGCATCCAAAGCCTTGTTGAGGTACGTCTTGCTAGCTGGCGGGGTGTAGACTGGAAGCAAGTCAGCCGAGGCGCTAGCTGACGAATGGTCTCCTTTCTGTTGGCATAGGTCGACAGCAAGGTGACAGTCGACATGAAGGAGTTCCTCTGCTTCGCTCGAGCCTTCGGTGCGTTTCTCTCTTTTTCATGTGCACGCATCTGGGTTGTGCTGTGCGAGTACTGACTATATCACCATTTGCTCTCACAGGCATCCTTCGGTCGTCGGAAGAGCGGGATGGAGAGCCGTACACGCCGCCGCCAATGTCAGAGAGCCACGTGATCAAGCCGATTAGCTTAATGGAACTTGTGCGCGAGTTCTACGCCGCCAAGCTAGATGTGAGCTTTTCGAACCCGATGCGCCGCGGCACTGCAGACCTGAACTTTCGTGAATTCCTGCGCTGCATCCTTCGCATCTCGCTGGCGATGCACGCGCACAACCCACCGAAGCCAGGCAAACATAGAGCGAACGGGATCTTTTCGACAACCTTCGAGGCACTGAAGGAGGAAGACGGGCGAGCCACCGAGCGTGCGCACACGCCATTGTATCACCGCCGTGGCAACATCATGGGCTCGTCGCCCACGAAAAGCTGCAAGATGACGAGCACGTCCATTATCTCCAGGCTGCTACGCACATCACGAGCACTCATAAGTCAGCGTGAGACGAACACCCCAGCGCCGACTCCTCAGGGTTGCACTGACCTGATAGTGTCAAGCGAGTCCATTCGCTCCCCAGTTCGCATCATGTACACTCAGAAGAATTCAGAGAGACGCAAGCAGACGATGTTGGTAGCTGGTCCAGAGTCTGCGCAGCTCAGCCCTGCGCGTCCCATGATGCCCCAGAAAGCGCGTCCAAGACCAGTCACGTCCGGCGGTCCGCCTGTCATTCGACTCATTCGTCCACCTGACCCATCGTGACACTGAAGATGTGCTCCGCCTGATCAGTGTCTGTTTTGAAGCGCTCCATCAGTCTTTGGAAACCCGAACGCCGCTCGCAGTTTGCTGGCCACCGATGGATCGAGAAGGCAGTCTGGGAATCGCACGGACGCCTCGCGTGCCACCATTGACTTGGTTGATTCGCTGACAGCGTCGAGAGATGTTGGGTCCCACACTTTCAGAAACAGCAGCAGCTTCTTCAGCCGCTGTGCCACCTGGAACGACGAGCACGACGATGACCCACGTGACGACCATACTGACAGAAATGCAAGAAAAAATGATCAGTAACACTCACGCACAAATAGAGAAACGACACAACGCAAAGCGATGCAAACATGACGGATGACGTACTGGATCCCACCATCGAGTCGTAGAAATGCACAGCAGGGATGACCGACGCGTCGTAGGAGTTCAGACGCATGTTGCGCCACGTAATTGCGATCGCGCGATCCACCTAAGCACATGCAAAACAACTCACACAGTCAATATCCATTCAATACTATCAGCATTCTATGCAACATTGTTCACTAGACATACTTCGCCTGCACTCAGCAATGCCTTTACGAGCGGCGTGATCGCACCGAGACGGATGTACATGTCCAGTCCAGCTTGCAACAGCGCTCTGTCCTTCATGCCGTGATACGCCAGGAGCTCTGCGAGCTCATCCGAGTCCGACATGATTCGATTTTGTAGGAACTGGTACAGCTTGTCAGGCTCATTCGCTGCTAGGAACGCTCGTGCTAGCGCGACAAACCTATGAGGGATTAACGAATGGTCAGGATTGAAATCAGCACACACGAGGCACACACAACGTGATCATAATGACGACAAGTTCACTTACGTGGAGCTCTCGATTGGCACGCCGCTGACGTGAAGATGCTTGATGAACTCGGATAGGTAGATGCTCAGTCGCCCGCTCGTAGCAACCTACGAAATACAAGACAACCAGTGAGAGATGTCCAAACCTTTGAACTGGCAACAGCATTGCACGACACGTACCGTTGAGTCAGGCAGCAGCAGATCCCAGACGTGCTGGTAGAACTCGGACTGGTAGATGAGGAGAAAGCCGTGGACATTGCGACTCACCGACGCACCGCTTGTCGCTCTACTTTCAGCGAACGAGCGCGTCCGGAATGACGACGTTCGAGCCAAATGGGGCGTCAAGTCATGAAACGAGGACGAATGCGTCGACGTCGTTGTAGGCATGGAGCGAACGCTGCTCTCGTCATCGCTGCTCGTCTCGTTCGAAGACTCGTCTGCTCCACGGTCCACTTCGTGAACAGTGATCGTCTGCACCGTGTTGAAGAGGGTGACGACCCCGGAGATCGTCAGCTCCTGTTCTTGCAGCGTGTCGAGCACGAGTTTGAGCACCAGTGTCTTCGCCAACGCTTGATCTCCTCGACGCAGCAGAAACGGAAGCACGTCCTTGTGGCGCGCGCACGAGCGACTGATGCCACGCAGGTTCACCTGCAACTTGCGCACCTCCACCTGCTCCATGAGATCTTTCCGCCCCTTGACTGTGAACGAGCGCTGGACGAGGTTTGGAGATAGGAAGCGCCATCGCGAGAAGTAGTGGCCGTCGGCTTCGAACAGGTGGTGGTCCATCTTCCCCAGGTTCATCGTCGTCATCGCGCGCTCGAGCTTCGCTGCTGTCTTGCGCTTGGACGGAGGACTTGGTGTTGACGCCGAGCCTTCTTCTGCTTCTTCTTCAACGTTCACTGGAATTCCAAGGAAGTCGTTGTCCAAATTCGCATGCATGTTCCTGTCGTCCACGCTTCGCGCTCGTCGAATGTAGTGCTTGGAAGGCTCAAAGCCAGGTCTATTGGTGGCAATGCCCTGGGTTTTGTCGTCTCCGCTGTCTTGATCATGCGTGGGCAGATCCTCTGATGCTGACGAAGACGATGACGGTGACGAGGGCGACACGCCTGGGACACGAGCCGGCGCTCGCAGAGAGATCGGCAGTGGGTGGGAGAATGGGTCGCTCACACTGCCGTCACACTTGATGTCGAAGAAGAGGCTTACGTTGAAGTCCAGACTGTGGCACACGAGCAGGTTGTCCACAACCGAATACTCGAGCGCGGTCCCAGGCGGGAGCATCAGGTTGAGCGACCGCACGCACGACACTTTGCTGCGCTCGATTAAGTACAGGAGCAGCTTTGTCGACCGGTTGTCGCCATACACGGCGTACAGTTGACCATACAGCGGCGCCAGGTACAAGTCGTTTCTGCTCACGGGCGCGGAAAACACGAGCCGTGGCAGCTTCTCGACGCTCGAGCCGTGCAGCAAATACGGGATGATCTCGTTCGCGCGCGACCCAGTGCTGATGATCAGCACACCATGCGACGCCGCGTACCAGAACGTGTGGATGTACACGCCGATCGCGCGATGCAGCGCACAGCTGCGCCGCTTTGCTGACACGCGGTACTGCTCGATGCCCATCTTGGTGATCAGGAAGAGGTCCTGCGAGCTACCTGGCGCGCTCGAGTGCGTATTCCACACGAGGCCGTCGTTTAGAATGCGATTCCCGGCATTCGGCTTGCACATGATCCAGAACTTCTCGCGCGTCGCGATACGGATCACCTGCACTTCAATGTCGCTCGTCTGCACGGCTAGGTACTGCTTGTCCAGCGACAGCCTCATGAGCGCGACGGGGTCCACTGATTCTTTCTCAAGCACCGACTCACCACGAGCGCTTCCCGCGATCTGGTGCGCACCACCGCTTCGACTGAGGGAGTGTGACGGGGCAAAGTCGTACAGCATTGAGACTCCACAATCTGTGTGCGATGCGTTCTCCTTGTCTACACTATCGTCGCTATACGCGCCGTCGTCGTCGGCATCTTCACGTACGTCATCAAAGCTGTGAGCTGCAGGTTGTGATAGTAGCATCTTCTTCCGGCTCCTACTAGCGCTCTGGTGCGAATGGCGGCGCTCGCGATCGTCGGCGTCAAGCGTCGTGTCGAGCGCGATCTGGCGCAGTTTTGCCGAGCGCGGCGAGAGCACGAGCACGCTCTGGTGCGCGTCATCGTACCAGGCGTGGCGCGAGTCACCCGTATACTCGACGCCGCCGCGCGCGCTCAGGTACAGGTGGCCGTCGTCGCTCATCGCAGGTGGGTCGTCACGAGACTGGCAAGCGAGCGCCTCTTGATGCTGCGAATAATGGCGCCTTTCAATTTTCATAGGTGCTTCTGTACTGTAGGTCCGCAGGAGGTCAGCGGACTTGACCTTTGGCCAACTTAACAATCATAATTAAGTGCGAAAGCGTCACTTAACTTGCGTTTAGTATGGTCTTGAAGCCGCACGCAGAAACGAGGCGCAGTATCAACACTATACTGAACACTAGTGAACTAAAACTTGTACTTAAGGTAAGTGCGCGAAATTTTCGCGCAGTTTTCTTCTCGGAAATTTGTTACTGACAAGCTTGTTTTAGGTACGTTTCATTTTTGGCAAGCTTGTTTTAAGTACGTTTCTTCTTAGGTACGCGGAATGACTACTGTGAGGCACCTCGTAGGTACGTCTCGATTAGGTGCGTGGAACTGTGTTTTTTGCGGGGGAAAGCAAGCAAAGTGAGGTCTTCTCGCAGTGCGTACGTGCGTGTGTGCGTGTATCTCTCTGTCTGTGTCTGTCCTGTGAGCAGGCAGGCGTATACGGCGAAGACGCAGCCATGTTCCTCCAGTGGGTCGCCAAGTGCGAGCTTGTGCCGCTCTCGGCCGACTCGTACGTGCTCAAGGTACGAAATGCAATCATGCATCTGTTGATCGTGTGTTTGCGTCAGACGCCTTAATGCGTTGATCATGATAGTGACGATGTTGCATTGGCGCGATGTACTGTAGAAATTCTCGGACAAGTGCCAGCGCGGCATGTGCGGCATGGTCGTGACGTTCCTGAGCGGAGAGAACGTGGACTTGGCGGACGTGCTGCCAAGCGGCCACCACATCCGCTGGTCCATGGAAGTGATCGGCCACTCGTTCGCGCTCAGCATGGAAGACGCGGACGTGATCTCGGGCGCGCTCAAGATCTACGAGAAGTGGCTGGGCGTTGAGGTCCCCGTGCTTGGAGCCACGAATGGCGGGAAGCCCAAGGACCAGCGTCCCGCGTGCATGCAGAAGGTGGAGCAGGCGTTCATCCAGGACATGCTGGGACAGATGACGCTGCTCTTTGAAGAGAGAACGGACGCCGCCTCGCGCTCGAGCGATGCACTCGTGGCCAAGCACGTTTTGCTCTGCATCAAGTACGTGTCATACTGTCTTGGGGCGGTGGGTTAACTTGCGGACGACCTGACATCACTTGTATGCGATTGGCTAGGGTCCTAGACGTGTTCGACGCGCTCGTCAAGCGTCGTGGGAGCGCGCTGTCACCGCAAACCTGGGAGCGAATCATCCGGCTGCTGCTAGGCGCTGCGGATGGCGTCCTGCACGGCTCAAAAGGTGCTCTCGGCAACCACCTTTGTGGTCAACTGACGCGCATTCTCTTTGAAGTGTACCTCCGCTCGCTCCCATTCTGCGGTCCAAAGGGTGAAACCTGGAGCTTGTTGCAGAAATTCTGCCGCCGCTGGATCCATCGCATTCTCGTGATTGAGCAGTGGAACGCTGCGACGCTGGCGTTGACCAAGAGCCTGATGAAGCAGATCCACATGCCTGACTCGAGCAAGGAGATCGAGATCGTCTGGGCTGAGAATCGCCTGCAGTCAAAATTCGAGTACGCTGTTGCTATCAAGCAGCGTTGAAAAGAGCTACTGTTAAGAGTGACTGAGTTGAACTGACGCCGTTTGTGTTGTGTTGCTGTAGACTCGAAAACTCGCAGCTTGCGTACGCCTGGCACCGCTTGCTTCGTGTCATCGGCCATCCTTCCAGCATCTCCGATCCGGACGTGTACCTCGCCGCTATTGTACGAGTCCCAAACAGTGTCATCTGCTGTCTCTTTCTGTGGTTTTTGTATCTTTTTGCGGCTAACGTATGCTACTCACCTCTGTATCTGTTGTGAGTGCAGAAAGGAATCAGCCGCCTTGCCGACGAGTTCACTCGCATCGAGCAAATGCCGAAAGTCAAGTGGGAACAAGTGCTGAGTGCGCTCAACTCGGCTCCGACGCGAGACAACTCCATCTTTGCAAACGTCACCAACGGCGGCACCGATCATGACGCAATTGTGAAAGAAGTCGCGGATGGGTTGTCGCATCCTCGGTCGCCTCCTGACGTCAACACCGTTCTACGACTCCTGGGTCCGTGGCTTTTCGACGCGTGCCTGACGCGTAAGCCGCGGTTTGACGCTGGACGAAGCGAAGCCCTCCGCTGTTTGGGAAAACTCCTGTGTCACGTGTCAGGTGGGCGATCGAAGAAAATCAGCTGGGCGTACGGCATTCGCAGTCTCATGGCGCTCCAGAATGCGTTGCTGGACGACGACGAGCGAATCAGTGCCTCAGCGGTGTTTAACTGGTCCAAGGTATTTGGACTGTACGGCAACCACACCCTGCGTGGCGCTGGAGTCATCACGGGATCGTTCCACAAAGCTGTCGAGCGGATTTTCCGGTACGCAATGGGTAATTTGCTTGCTGCACAGCACGCTATTGATTCACATTGTTGTTGTGTGTATGCTGTAGTGCCGCGGAGCGCAGGGATGTGATTACGTCGCCAAGATCAAAAGCTGCGGAGAGCAGTCGACGAGCCACCGACCCCTTTTACACACAAGATGAACACTCGGTGGGCGGCATTCCAGTGATTTTGCTTCGACGAGCGGCCATTGAAGCGTGCAGCTCCTTGCTCACTCTCCACGCACACCTCCCGGTACGCTCGGTCTTTCGGGATTACTCTGTCATGAATGCTTCAGTCTGACGATAATCTTGTTGTGCAATTTCAGAGACACTTCATTAAAGAAGCCGAGAAACAGATTGTGATGGCCTCCATGCTCGGGATTCCTGGCCTCTATTCTAGCCTGCCGAAGTACACGAGCTCAAACGTCGTTGCGCTGCTGATGAACGCGATCAAGACCGAGACGGATCCTACGAATCACCAAATGATGATGTGGCTCTTGACGGTCGCAATCCAGCAGGAAGCATCGTACTGGGCAAGCGGTTTGGCATCGAGTCGCAACTCGCAAATCCCGGTGACGATTTTACTCATCTGCACGATCGTGAGCAAGTCCGGGCGGTACAAACCTCAGGTTCTGTTCACAGCGTTCGACTGCCTCCGACATTTATCGCTCGTGTGCGAGGAGCTGTTCACCCACGTTACGAGTTCCGTCGTGTACATCGTCAATACCTGCTGCGACTTCATCACCAACAGCGCTCCGATTCTTCGCTCCAGCCGTGCTCCGTTCTACTTGGACTCGCTGATGGCCGCCGCGTACCACTGCATCATTGAGTGGATTGTTGCAGCGCCGCTCCTGCTCAGCAAGCCGCAAGTGATCTCGAAGATCATCGCAACTGTCGTGGATGGAAACGATCGTATCCAGTCGTTCACTTCCAAGACCACCGCCATGGCCGTGCGTGAGGCGGCGCAGAAGCTGGTGAACATGCTGATGAAGCACCACGTCGCCCAGACCACGAGCGGAATGAACTCGCGATCGTCCGTGTTGAACGAAAAGGTATGGCATCATTCATTTTTGAAATTGCGAATGGCGTAGACTGATTCAGTTCGTGTTAATGCTGTTGTTGTCCACAGAGCGTGTTGGCTGAACTGTGCGGAGCAGAGAACGCAGAAGTCGTCAACCATTGTCGGTTCTTCTCCATCAACAAGGGTTCGATCCTGACCGTGATCGAAAAACCAGACAGCGCGCCAGGTTCGGGCGAAGCCATCATGATCATACGTGATTCGACCGGTCGCTACGTCTGGCGATCTCGACCACGATTCTGCGATGGTCCACGTCCGAAATCACTGGAAGAGTTTGAAACGTTCGCGGAGCTGAACGTTGCGGACTCGGACACGGAAGAAGTAGACTCGGATGACGATGACGAAGGATCTGCGGACGGCGACAATGATCAACCTTCAGCTGGCAGCGACCCGCTGCTGCTCGCAATTCGTGACACCCAGAACAAAACAGCGATGATGAGCTGGCGATCTGGGAACGGCTTGACTCCCGGAAGCGCTGATGCAGCGATCAACTCAAACAAGGTGCTTGCAGGTGAAGGAAATTCCGGGATGAGCTCGCTGATCGAGAGACGAGCGATGGCGGCTGGCCGTGACGAAGCACGCGAAACACAGGATGCCATCTTCATGGATCTGCTGGATTACCAAAGCCAGGAAGACAACCAGTCACTCGAGTCGAATGGCTCTACCATGGTTCGTTGCGTCAAACCAGCAGCTCCTGTCAAGGACAAGAATCTCCGATCGTGGGAGACCGCACGCCGAATGATGACGGAGCTCGGCTTCTTAACCGTTCGCAACTGGGGGTCAGTGTTTGCTATGGATGCATCAACTGGAGAGCTGCTCCGAGACTTGGAGTCGCTTGACAAACTCCCAGATCGCGAGACGTTCGAAGTTGCTGTCGCGTACATCACAAGCTTGAGCTCGAAGGGTGGCTACGACAGTGTTCACATTGCCAGCAGCTCGGATGTGGGCTCTGGCAAAGTCACGCTGTCCTCCGACTACAAGCTCTTCCTCGGTGCACTGGGCGAGCGAGTGGATGCTGAGAACCATAACGGATACATCGGAAGCCTGGATACCGAGCGCACGAACGGGAAGATGCTGTACCACTCGCACTACAGTCACGAGGCCTGCTTCTACGTGCCAACCATGCCGTTGGAGTCAAAGAGAGTAGCAGTTCAAGAGTCAGCGCAAGAGTCTCTGAGTCTACTGGAGAGATCGAACGTCATGATCGTGTGGAACGAGTGCCAACAAAAGTACAGACCTGGAAGTGTGCTATGGGACACGGTCTTCAATCTCCCAACTCCGACCTCGCGAGTGATCATCATCATCGACCCGCTCGACAACGATCTCTACTGTGTGCATATCACACACGAGTCGTCTCCACTATTCAACCAGCGGGATGTGATCACGAACGAGGAAGACAACTGCGTTGACGATGGCGAAGTGTATTGTTCGCGGGTGCTTGGTCCACTTCAAGACGGCATGGTGGTGAATGGCGCATGGCTGGCACCGCTGGTGCGTCAAACGGCAATCAACGCAGCCATGCTTTCGCGTTCGTTCCACCGATACCAGTACGACATTGGCGCCATCGCCACAACTCCAGTGAGCCCCGAGGCGAATCGCGCCGACATGATCGCGTCGGTTGTGGAGAAACACATGCGCCCAAAGCTTCCTGGCGACTTCTATGGCGGTCTGTTCACAGATCCGATGGACCCGAGCAACAAGCGACGGACTTAAAGACAGATGCGAAGGTACATGTGGTGCTGTGGAGGTATCAAAAGGTCAAGTGCATGCATTTTTGGAAATGGCGACATGAGTTACATTGCGTGGGTTTGGCTGGAGTGGTTGTGATGTGTTGTGCTTGTCTGCCTATCTGTGTTCTGGATTTATGCCGGGCTGTTGCTATGTTTAGGAAGAACTTGCAAGGCGAAAACCAGTCACGGAACCAATAAGAGAAGTAACGACCGCGCAAGAACTGCAAGTGAATACTGGTTGCACGCGTCAGCAACGACATCAACATCGGTGGCATTTGGAGCATCGCAAAGAAGAACGAGACACACTTTTGTAGTTGGCTGGAGACGTCTGGACGAGCTGAGCTACACGCATCAAAAGTGAAGGAAGCAATCGAGATGAGCAGCAGTGGCCGAGGATCGTTCTTGCTGTCGTCTCCGCGCTCGCTCGCAAAGGGCCTCGGCTTTCATCCAGGCAAGGAGCAGATCGGTGGTCAGGTGGTGTCACGAGCTGAGGTGAGCAGTGTGAAGCCAGCGAGTTGCGTCGACGTGAAGGACGCGATGGTCGGTGACAAGATCACGGAGGGCTACCTCTTCCTTCGCATTCACGTGCGTCGCCGTCGCTACTGTGTTCTAAGAGGCCGAACCTTGAACGTCTTCGATACCAAGGACGAATGTACGACGTCGAATGGGAAAGCGCCCGCTGTCGCCAAGAAAATCATTACGGTCGTCGGAGTGAAAGACGCGATGCAGCTGGAGAAATCGGTTCGAGCGTCGTTGTTGGGGATCGGGAACAACAGTAGTCTGGAGAATGCGCTGGTGATTAGCACGCCGAAGTCGAAGCTCGTCGTCGTCGAGGCGGAGACTCGTACAGAACAGCAGCGATGGCTGCATGCGATGTCGTGTCTGAATTTCGCATCGAGCTCCAGTGAGAAGTCGTTCTTCCTGTCGATTCTACAAGATGGTGCAAACGTTGACGCCCATGTAGCGGTCTCATTGCTGCACAAGTACCGAGACAACGAAGTTGCGACCGAGCTGATCATCGATCGACTCGCAGAGTACTCGGAGCGCAACATTGACGATGCCGAGTTCTATATCCAGCAGATCATGCACTTGGTGGTGAACGCGGAGATGACCAAGACGGAGAAGCTGGTGCACCTGCTACTGTCGATTTGCAAGTCGAAGGCGTACGTGGAGCACCTCGGCAACTGCATCCACTTGGCGCTGCAGCTCTTTTGGCTTCTCGAGGCAAAGATCCAGGACAAGGACCCCAAGACGTACAACTTGTGCGCGAAGCTTCTCATGTCGATCGAGGCGAAAGTCGTGAATCAACAATTCGAGCTTCCCAGCAACCAAAATGCCGGCGATGTATCGAAGCTGTTGATGGCAATTCCAGGAATGAAAGAGCGGCTGCAAGAAATGACGCGAAGAAAACCAGAGAACCAGGACAGTCTCCACAACGGAAAAGTGACGTCTGCTCGACCGGAAGAGGCCCCCTCCCTTCCTCACACTGGCTTGCTGACAATCGACACCACGGATGTTGTGATCAGCACGGATGAGCAAGTTGAAGACTCCGCTTCAACAGCTGTAGCTGATCCCGCACTTACCCCCGAAGAGATCAAACAGCAGCGAGAGCTTTTACTCAAGTGGATGGAAAAGGAGCGTCAGAAGCGATACAAGTATTTCCACCAGCAGCGAGACTTTGTCAAGGCGCTGGCTGACATTTCCGAAAAGATGCGCTTGGTCGAACCGCCTCAAGACCGTAAGAAGCACCTGCCAGCAGCGCTCGAGAAGCTGACGATTCCTGAGATGGCGTACATCCCGCTGGGGCGAGTCACGGACCCGTTCTGCCGAATCACGCGAGTGTTGAAAGACGAAGGCACCGTGTTTTCGACACACAGCCGCGCACCGTGCCTGCTCTGCTTTGAAGTGATTGAAGATCACGTGAACGACGCTGGCCATCGCAGCTCGAGTCCCAAACCAACATTGTCAACTGTGAGCCCCCACCACAGCCGCTCAATCAGCAGACGCGGAAGCTCGGCCTCAGTATGCTCGTCTGCGTCGTCTGCCCCCGATGAAGAGGCAGATGTCGTCGCCTTCATCAAGAAGTTTTCGATCAACGGCAAGATTATTTGCATGGACGAGCACGCGGCGGCTGGTGGTGAAGATAGCATCAGTCACCAAGAAGAGGCCACAACGTTGGAGGAACTTGAAAAACAACTCGACATCACTATCACAGTTCCAGACGAGCTTCCAGTTTCTGGTATTTCGACATCTCGTGACGACACGCTGATCTCTGTGGCCTCGCCAAAGTCCATGTCGCCAAACAGCTCGCTACACGAAGAGACGAGCCTAGTGCGCTGCCGCTCGCGAAGTGCGTACGAGTTCGGACTTTCCAAGATGCTTTCGGAAAGCGGCGTGTTCGGCGAGAGCTGGAAGGAGAAGAAGGTAATCTTGCCTTTGTTGGGTCACTGCCGATATGCTCAATGATTCTGAAAGGTTTGATTTTGTTCATTCAGGAGCGGATTCGCTCAACATCTCCCTACGGCCATCTTCCAGGGTGGAACGTCATCTCCTTGGTGCGTATTGTCTTCTGCATTTTGGCCCCTAGTAAGCAGAAGTTCTACTTTGATTCTGACCCAGGCTCTTATCTTCTACGAGCAGATCTCCAAGAGCAATGATGACATTCGCCAAGAAGTGTTCGCGATGCAGCTCATCACCAAGTTCCAGGACATTTTCAGCGAGAGCGAGCTCCCGCTCTTCTTGCGGCCGTATCGAATCGTGTCCACCGGCAAAAACAGCGGTCTCCTCGAGACGATCACGGACGCGCAGTCGCTCGATGCGCTCAAGAAGAGAAGCGACTACCAGGGCCTCCGCAAGCATTTCGAGCGCACCTACGGGGGAGGCAACTCGACGTCGAAAGCGTTCAAAGCCGCTCAGCAGAACTTCCTGCAGAGCCTCGTGGCGTACTCTCTGGTCTGCTACTTGCTGCAGATCAAGGACCGACACAATGGGAACATCTTGATCGACACGGACGGCCACCTGGTGCACATCGACTTTGGTTTCTTGCTGGGAATCGCTCCTGGCGGCAGCTGGAGCTTTGAAAGTGCGCCATTCAAGCTCACGAAGGAAATGGTCGAAGTGCTCGGCGGCGTGTCGTCCAGCCTCTTTGGGGAGTTTGTTCAGCTCTTCGTGCTCGGAATGCTCGCTGCGCAGCGCAACGCGGAGAAGATCATCACACTCGTGGAGATCATGATGCGCAACTCCACGTTCCCGTGTTTCCAGGACCGCGATGTCTCGAAAGATTTGCAGAAGCTCCGCGATCGCTTTCTGTTGCAGCACTCGACGGAGCAGCTTGTGAAGGCGTCGATGAAGATGATCAGCTCGAGCTACAAGAACAAGTGGACAAAGAGGTACGACCAGTTTCAGAAGATCACGAACGGCATCTTGCCATAAAGACGGCAAGCTTTTGCGACACTTCACTCCTTTATCTTCTCAATATTACGTCGGCTGTATTTCTTTTCTTTTCACTGTTTAACTCATCGCTGTGGCTCGTAGTCGAATTGTGAGAGACTCAGATCGTTCATGTCGTACTCTGCTGGTGGCTGTCCTCGAGCGGCCTCTGCCTTTATGAGAGGTGAGCTTTGCGGCTGGTAGCCTCCCCTCGTCGGTGGTGGAGCATTCATCCCGACCGTGTGCAGCGGCTGGCGAGGATACTGCCCCTGCGCAAAGGGCGATGCGCTTGTGGAGGTGGGTGGTGGCTGGTTTTGGGGAGCCGAGTTGGGTTGGTATGTTCTTTGCTGTTGTGCAACTGAAGCTGCTGTAGTCGGACCACCATGTACTGATAAAGCAATTGCTTGCCTTTTGTTCATGTCTGCCGCCTGCATGGTGGAGATCCGGGAGGCAACCCCGTTGATAGCAGACGCAGGGTGTGCAGCAGCACCCCCATTGTTGTTCGCGAATGATGAAGCTGGCGCACCATTGTTGTGCCGTGGAGGGGCGGAGTTGTTCGGAGGGTTGTACGCAGTTGCTCGAGGCGGAGTCTGATTTGGCTGCGGGCGGGGCTGTTGCATGGGAGCTGATCCATTTGGGACCTGCATTGAGTTTGGCGCACGCTGCGGTTGCATCGGAGCTGGCGCATGCTGTAGTGCGCTTGCAGCTGGTGCAGCTGCAGTCAAGACGGTAGGCACACCAGAAGCTGACACTGCCATTGCTGCGGAAACCCTCCCTGCCATCTCAGCTGGAGAGGCAGCATTCGCCGCCATTGGCGTTCGATTCGAGTGCACTTCCTTGATATGCTGCCAAACACAAACATTACCAAACAGTGCCATTGTTAGCTACGTGTCACACATTAAAGAAGAACGAACAGCGAGAGAACTACCTCGCGATCGTAGCAGGAGTTGCCCAAGTACTCTCCAAACAGCCGAAGTGCTCGCTTTCGAGCATCCGAAATGCTTGCCTGTATGGACGGACAAAGCGGTGTGTGTCAGCATAACAGACGAAACAAACCAGCTTCAGGTTCTCAAAAGCCATTCTCGCACCTTTTTCGCCTGTTCAATGGCAGCGCCAAGGTCTCGCTGTCCGTCTGCTTGTCCGAAGCCAAAGTCCTCGTGACTCGTGCCGTCCTTTAGCTCAATCTTCACCAGCGAGCTGAAGCCAATGCTCCACCGATCTCCTTTCTGAGTTCTCTGTTGACACACACGCACAATATATGCACTCAGTTAGCACCATTCACGTTGTTCTGATATGCGTGCGCTTGTGTAGCCAGTGCAGACGACGTACGTATTCTTCCTTGCACTCGAGGATCCGACAGGACCAGCCGTTGAACCCGAACGCCTGGTTCGCTAGCTCGATCGCCTTGCAGCTCTCGATGTACGTCAGGCGAGTGCCGCCTGGGCCAGGGCGGCGCGTCAGGTGGCCCTTGCCGAGCTTCTGGTGCAGGAACGCGTTCACGTTCTGCTGCTCTGAGCCTTCAAAGCCGATGTTGCCGAAGCGCGTGCGGCTGCCGGTCACCGTCGTGAGGTTCTGCATGAGCTCCTTGGCGATCATGGCCGCCACCATCTCCTTCATGTCACCGCTCATCACGGCCCCGCCGCCCATTGCCGCCAACTCGCCGCCCTCGCGCATGGTCTCGCTCTCCTCCAAACGCCGCTTCATCGTGCTTCCTCTCGTTCCGTTGGTTTGTTTTTTGGGGCAGTGTGCGGGTTGCTTTTCAAAAAGTTGCAGTTAGGCTGCTATTCAAAAGTTGCAGTTGGGCTGCTCGGAATTCAAACTCGAATATACCTGTTTACCTGGCGTGACTATCAAAAGCTTACATTCATCAAGTGTATGTGACTTCTATAATGGAAATAAAATTGAAAGCGCGGAAGGTTTTATAGAGGGGAAAATACGAGTGTGTCACATCAAGATAAAATGAGTACAGTCTATATGTGTAATTTATATCTAATCTGCGTCTTAAATGTTAGATAAATTTGATCAATTACTAGAATAGACTCAGTCTATTGATATTTGCTGCATTTCCATTATTTATCAATACATATGCTAGTATGAAAATATATACCAATATAGACAATAAATATATCAATATACCAAAAAAATGTGCAAGGTATCCAACAATTTACACACTCCGTTACTTCGATCGAACGTGTTGTTGTCGTTGTTGTTGGGGACACTTGGCAGCACCACGATTTGTGGTGTAGCCCACATACAAGGACTTCGTGCTCGCACATGATTCGCAGAGATTCCCTTCTACGAATTCTAATTGGCCTAAAACATTACAAAGGGATCCCGCTGTCTTGATCCCTCCCTCAACCACCTTTGCGCAAAGTGCCATGTGTCGCTCATTCCCCGATCTCCCGTCGCCAAAGCAGAAGCTTCCCCCCTCGCAACACCCACACGCACAAGATGTCGGACGTTAACACCCTCGTGTTTCAGCCACTGCAGCAGTTCTTCAAGAACAGCGTGCACCTCGTCAAGAAGTGCACCAAGCCAGACCGCAAGGGTGCGTTCACTATGCAAGTGACTGACTCTCTCTTTGCTACGTGATTGCCTGTGTGCTGACGCGTGTCTTGCTGCTCTTGCTTGTTATCACTACTACAGAGTTCACCCGTATTGCGGTCGCTACCTCGGTCGGCTTCCTTATGATGGGCTTCATCGGCTTCTTCGTCAAGCTCGTGCACATCCCGATCAACAATATCCTGGTTGGCGGCAGCGCGTAAGCCAAATAGACCGTGCTCGTTTCCCCCCGACGAGGCGGAGAGGAAAGAAGAGCGAGCGAGCGAACGAACGTTGTGTCGTCTCTCTTCTGTAACTCTCGTCGATTGTCAAGAACGTTGTCGAGCGATTGCCATGTGAATCACCTGCGCGTGTGTACTGCAACCAGTTGTGCGGAAGGAGCGAGGATTGAAGCTTCTTCAAGGAGAAAGAGCGGGGGAGCAGGCAATGCGTGCGCGTGGTGAGGATCTCGAGATGGTTTTCTTATTTATGGTCCGCCACATCATCCCTCACCCGCGCTTGTTCACTCTCTCCGCGCGCTTCTCTCGTATGGCAAGCGAACGGTAATGACTTGGTATGAAGTCAGTTTAATAGATATAGTAGTTTGATCACATCCAGCCTATGTCACACACGCCCGATTGTCCAGAGCTCTTGGATATATATGCGCAACAATGTCGTCGTTAAAGCTGCTGTATTTTTGAACCAGGCGCTCAATGGTCGCTCTTCTGATGATCGCCACACCAGCCGCAGATATACAATGGAGCACCTGGACGAGCCTTCCCCGCAAGAACAAGCCGACGCCGCGGCGCTAGAGTGCGAGCGCCTTTGTCGCATCAACGGGAACCCACTCACGAAGCGAGCGTTCGCGTCACGACAGCAGCATGCGTCCCCACAGGGCATCGACGTACGTGTTTACACCATGAGCTCTTGGCTCTTGCTTTCTCACGCGCCTGACCATCCATCGTGCATGAAACACAGGCCTTCCTCGGTGTTGAAGACCGCCGGTTCCTGAGCAAACACTCTTTCGACGCGCGCCTGCCAGCCGCGCAAGGGAGCGGCAACGCGTTCTTTCTCCAGCGCGCAATCGAGATCGGCGACCTGAGCCTCGTGCTCGCGCAGCTGAAAACCCACCGAGAGGATGTCGTGAGCATGCGTAACTGCCACGGCGAGACGCTGCTGCACACGGCCGTGCTGCACGAGCAGCTCGCGATTGTGCAGATGCTGCTGCTGCACGGCGCGTCGCCGAACGCCGAATTGCCGTGCCACGGGATCTCCGGGTCTACGTTCGAGAGCGTCGCACCAAGGAGTGAGAACTTCCGCTACAGCCGGCTGCTGAGCGCTGGAGAGGCCACGCCAGTGCATTACGGTACGTTATAATCAGTGATTGGAATTCTTATGACTGTGATTCATATTAACGTATCTTCTCTCTCTAGCCTGTGTTGTCGGGAACTTGGACATCCTCAAGCTCCTGCTGTCACCGAAAGCCTCATCGTCGTCCCCGTTCCAGCTGCGTCGACCGGGCAGTCTTCTCGTCTGGGCCATCACGTGCGGCCACGCGCATATTGTCGAGCACCTCGTGCTCAAGAAGCGCCTGGAGGCCGACTGCTTCGACGAAGATGGGAACAATTCGGTCGGCATCGCCTCGCTCGTGCTCGATGGGGAACTATCGAATAGCTTTAACAACAACATAAGCAGCAGTCATTCAGGCTCTTCCCAGCCGTCAACGCTGAAGCGCATCCTCAAGCTGCTGCTGTGTCGAGAGGGCATCGACGTCAACCACAATAACATGTACGGCCTCACGCCCTTCGACGTTGCCGAGAGCGAGCCAGTTAAGCAGCTGCTCGCGCATCTCGGCGGCAAGACGGCGCGCGTGCTCAACATGGAGAAGCTGCTGCGCTGGGACCGCGAGCGGTCTCGCGATGAGTACACGTACTCTCGCGACCCGCTCCGACGTGCCATCGTGCTGAAGGATGATGGTGCTGCTCCAGGTACGTAGTAAACGGTTACGAGCCTCGAAAGCCTCAGTTCTTGCTGGTAACAAAGAGCTTCTTAGGCGAGACCTTGGTCAGGTCCACGGACTTCTTCTTCTTGCGCGCAGTCTTCTTGTGCCACTTGCGCCCTTTCCCATTCGCGAGGTCGACCACGTAGTCGTCGAGTTTCTTGACAATGTCGGCATTCTCGGCGATGCGCGCGAACAAGAACGGCGAGAAGCCGTTGATGTCCTCCGGGTCAAGTTTCGCCTTGCCCGTCACGAGCAAGTACTCGACGAGCTCCGTGAACCCCTTAAAACATGCGATGTGCAGCGGCGTCCAACCCTCGACGTCCTGGTGATCCACCTCGGCGCCTAGCTCCAGCAACTGTGCGACGATCTCCAAGTACCCTCGCATGGTGGCCCAAGCCAATGGCGAGAGCCCCTCACCGTCCGTGAGGTTCACGTCGGCCCCACGCGTCAATAGCCGTCGTGTCAGCGCCTTATTGCCCATGATGATGGAGCTAATGAGCGGCGTCATGAGCGTCCCATCGTCCTGGAGATTGAAATCGGCACCACGATCGAGCAGCAACCGCGTGATTGGCTCGTGCTGCTGCTGAATGGAAATGTTGAGCACGAGCTGACCACGCGGGTCACGGGCGTTCACGTCGCCGCGCATGATGAGCATGCCGTGCACCTGGAGGATGTCGTCGTCCCAGACGGCCTCGGCCATGGTCGCCACGACGCACGGCAGCCAGGAAAAGTGCCGTCTTATCAGCATCTTGGAGAATGTGGTGCACGTCCACTTGCGCTGGACACGCAGCTGGTAGCCTGGACGGGACTTGCTCGCCATGCGCTCACGTAAATGGTCGACGGCGTCCTGACGTCGCGAGAAATCCTGCTGGACGTACCTGAAGTGCTCCAAGTCAATTCGGGGACCGTTCTGCCACGCGTGGCCGATGTGCTTCTGCTCCAGCACCGTGTGGCCGTCCAGATCGACTGGTTTCTTTGGACGAGGCACGAACTTTGGTGGCGAGCTGGCACCCACTGCCACGACCTTAGCGCTCGCTTGACGAGAGCCTTTCTTGCCGTCCTTTTCCTTCTCAATTGCGTTCTCAGGAGCCTCATCAACCTCTCGGTCTTCATCTTCGTCGTCGTCTTCGCACTCTTCGTCGTCGTCGTCTTCGCCATCCTCATCGTCACCTTCGTCCTCATCGTCACCTTCGTTCTCATCGCCATCGCCATCGTCCTCATCGCCTTCACCAGCATTGTTGTCAGCTTCCGGCTCCCGTTGTGGTGTCTTCTCCGAGCTCAGCGGCGGCTTTGGCTCCTTCCCAAGCGCCATTCTGCGCAAATAACAAAGTCGTCTTCAGCAACAGTCGAGATGAGTAGTAACTTGGGCCTACAGGTAACCGTCGGCAGCAGCGCTTTGAATGCAACCGCGGACGAGTGAATTATGGCCTAAAATCAGAGAGTCCAACCTACTCTCGACGTTCAGCAGCTGGGAGGCTCGCATCACACCTCTCCGGCGGAATTGAGCTATCAATCACGCTTGCGGATTTCAAAGAACATGATGGGTGCATTATGAATACCACATATCATGCAAAAATGAGTCAGCTGCACAGCGACCCTCTTTTCAACCTACCAGCAACACTATAGCTCCCATCAAACAGCCATCCTACTAGTACAGCAGCATCTCGTGCTCTTCCTGGTGCTGGAAATCCCCCGATGTCGTCGCGAGCACCGGCGGGTCGGCCTCGTGTACGCTCGCTCCAAACTTCGCATGCGACACCAGAATCGAGAACTTGGACACACGAGCAATGAGGTCGCCGTTGATGCCGACGTAGTCGAACTTGCCCAGCAAGTCCGTG
>JAASGT010000400.1:0-27001 GCA_023334315.1 Globisporangium alternatum | reverse complement strand
GTCTTGTAAACTACCAGTGCACTCCGCCTGTGCTAGCAACACAACCACCATTTAACGAGTGGTGATCGCATGCTGACGTCGTTCGGAGTGCTGATTCACCAAGCTTGACAGCAAGACTTTCTGGTGGGGATCGTGCGGAAAGTGTGGTCCGAAAGTTGATGAATAGCTAGCAATTTACTGCAAATGCTATCGAAACGTCGACACGATCGCCGTGGAGCACGCATTAGACCAGTAGGTCATGGCCAAGCGAGAACAGCCGTCAATGCGTCGCTGAAGCCAGCATCGCAAGCGCAGGCACTCGAGTCGCTTCAAGCGTGCTGAGGACTGAGAGGTTGTAGTGGTGCTTCTGCACGTAGGCTGTGTCGGCAGCGTTGCTACAAAGTGCTGATTGTAGATCTCGTGCTTGGATGCTTTAAACTCGTAAACGTCAACGCTGTCACATGTCACGGAGCTCGTGAAAACTTTACTGAACAGCAATATCTCTTTTACTTCTTGTACGGCACTCCCAAGTTCATCAAGCAAAAAATGCACATGGCTTCTGTCGCGACTCGACGACTCGAGCAGCTTCAATCAGCACTCTTTGAGGCGTCTCCAACAGGCGACGCCGGATGCGATGTCTTCAAGCACGAACCCACTTCTCTCAAATCCAAAATTCCTTTGAGGATTTTCACATTCCGTCTTCTCAATCATATTACAGCGAAGTCTGACTCAAATGAAGCCGATGAAGTGACCGATGTAACACACGAGGTGAGTTCACCATAGCCGCTGGGATTCCTTTTAAGCAGAGGTATCTCATGCGATGCTATCAGAATATGTAAGTCTGTAAACAAGGTCTGCACATAGTCCAACGCGTTCGCAACACGCACCTTTCGAACCAACTTCCGCCAAAGTACTCACTCGGCACTCCGTTCTTGACCGAATCTGCATCTCAAGGGCGACTACGTACTCTCGGCTCCTAGCTCGGAGTAGCACCAGTTGCTCGTACTGCACACTGTGTTTCCTGAGAGTCGATCAGGACGCAACAGCACATATGTGCATGTGGCTCGAGGCACCGCCGGCATAAGCTGGTATTCAGTGGAGAGTCCTGGAAAGAAAAGCGTAAACGTCACGTCGGCCTCCAAACTCCAAAGTAATGCACAGCTTCATCTTAGGAACTCGCTACAGAAGGTGCATTTTAGCTCAAATCTATCGTGATCGTACGGTCAGCGGCAGGCAGAGCTCCTCTCTGAACTCTCGTTCACACACTCCTGTCGACGAAGTGTTTTGGCTGTGGTGCTGGTGGTGAATGCCCCACTGCTGAGAGAAGAAAGTGAGGAACATTCAAATATGAGAGGCGACCTACACTGAGATGCCAAAGTCACCACCACGCAGCCTACCTTGGTCATTCGTATCTGGAGATGTTTTTAAAGTCGAGGCAGGGTCCCTTTGACACGCTATTTGGTAGGTTTGCTCAAAAGTTATTCTTGAGGGGCAAGAACCCTGAAACTGTGAGCGAGTGCGTGATCGTTGTCTGCCTCAGTTTCGACGGCGTTCCTCGGATGTCGTTTTCCATGTAGCTCTGCAAAATAACGCTGGCATGATTGGTGTTCTGCTTGAGCGAACTAACCAGCACTCTGCCGCGATTGATCGGCTCAAATAGAGGACAACGACAATCCATCTGTACCTGAAAACTCACAGGCCGGCCCGTCAACTCCTTCCAATGAGCGACCTCGACAGTGGTACACGTGTCGAATTCGGAAACGAGAGGCTCTTTCGCTCGAGTGGATTTTCTTGTACCTGCAATGTTGTCGTCCACTGGAGGCCAGTCCTTGATGACCAACAAATGCACAAGCATTGCCCCGCCCACGGCAGATGACTCCACTTGACGGCTGCTGAGCTGTCAGCCTCACTCAGCTTGGTATTGACTCATTTCCCAAGTGGCTCCACCACCACCAGGTCTATCTCCACCGCCAAAGCCATGCAGTCGCGCTCCGTTCTCATTCTGCTCGTCGTGCTGCTGCTCGCGATCTCAGGAAGCAACGTGCAAGCGAAATCAAGACCGTCCTCGCCGCCAGGTCACTCGGAGCCAGCAACTGGATCCAGCCCTAGCAGCACTTCCAACAGTCACACCTCAGGACATGGCTCGCATTCGGGCTCGGCCTCCAGCTCCGAAATAGTCTCGCCATCGCCTACGACTGGAGTCCCGGTCCCAGCACCGAAGAGCGCCAGCGGACCGAACCTCGTCGCTGGTGTGTGCGCGCCTGTCGTCGGAGCCTTGGCATTGATGTTCTGGTAATCGAGAGAGAGAGAAAGAGTTTCAGGGCGTCGCGTCGAGTAGTATGAGCTGCATCTAACATTATATATACAATTCACCTTTTGATGTCTGCGTTGAGTCGGACGTGCGCGAGGAAATTCAGTGGAAATGACCTGCTTCGTTCTTCTGCATGCATGAATAGGATCGTTGTTCTTTCACAGACACGCTCGATCGGGTGAACAACATCACTGCAGCGCATGCGTAGCTGAGTTTCTTGGGTGTATACTTGTAGTGCTGCTACGTCTGGGTGCTGTCAGAAATTGGATCTGGCAGCAACAACACATCTTCGTGATCACACGGTAAAGTTAGTTGCGATAATCATTGCACGATGAGCAGCGAAACGACCACAACGGCCTCATTCGTATCGCGTGCGATTCAATGTATGTCATCGTGACTCCTTTACACGCCAGTGTCGGTCAGTGTAACCAGTCAAGGCACTATCGACATGTTCCAAGCAATCGCGCAAGAAATATCAACAAGACCCAGCACAATATCATGGCAACTTCAATACATTCATTCGTTCGTTCGTCCACTTGCTTCTTTCTCATGGGTCGATCAAGTCACGCTGTAGTTTCTTTACTACAGTCAATCGCACAAACCGACAGAGCACGCACAAGTCAATCATATTCCATTCCATTCGTCATGCAATGAAGCCCTCACAGCAATACATACCTTGTAAAAATAGAGATTGCTCGTAGCCGCATCATGCGCAGTTACTGGCGGAGCTTGCGGCCGTAGCCGCGCATGGGCGAGTCGTGGAGCGTGGTCGCTTCGGTGGCCTCGCGGTCCTCGTCGCTCGCCTTGGCGGCCTCGACGTCCTCGGGGTTCGTCGGGTCGATCACACGGCCGTTCTTGAGCGTGTACGGGTCGTCCTTGAGGGGACTGGAGCTGGAGACAGCGAGTGCGGCGCACACGAAGGTCGCGAGGGCCACGAAGCGCAGGAGCGACACCATTGTCCCTTGTCTCTTGCGTTCTACTTTGCTGTTGTGTGTGAATGTGGTGGCGAGTGCGGAAATGGCGCATGGCGGCATCTCGATGGAATGTAAAGGAAAGCAGTAAGCCAAAAAAAGAGTCGGAAGACAATCACTCGGTCAAAATAGCTGGATTTATTGCCCTTGAATAGGAACGCAGATAACAGATGTTTGGGTCATGGAAAAGATTTACCTGAGTATAGTGGCTGAGATAATACTTGCGAATGGACAGTTCAGCTTTATCCTGAAACGCTTTTGATTGAATTTGCCCTATTTTTCAGGGCAATCCGACCACATGTGGTGTGGCAGGCACAAACCAGGGAGCTTCCTCCACTTCCAAGACACACTGCTCCCTGGATCTTGCCGTTAGTGTAAGACTCGGCATGAGCGAGCGAGTGGATGGTTGGTGAGCGTTGATTAGGAAATGCATGTGTGTTATGTTTGCTTGCTCAGTTGTGATCTTGCGCTCAAGTTGGACCGAATACAAGTTGAGCGATCGTGGGAGTTCCAGCTCCCAAGTCATGTGTTTCCTGTCTTGTGACTCATGGAACACCACATCACAGAAGCAAACAGTGTTCAGGGCTCATTTTGTACTGAATATGGCATCTGTCGCGCAGATGTGCGTGCATTCTGGTCATCGTTTTTTCACTCGCTCTCTATCTGTATGCGTTCCACCGACGGCCACGAGATGTCCAGGCAATTTTGCACCCACTCGTGATGCGGGGACGCTCGTTCAGATCAAGGCCTCTTCCAGATTCCAAAAGCAGGCCTTGAGCAACCTTCTGAAGCGGTCATCACAGTTGGTGAAGCAAACCTGCTCGAAGATCGGCAAGGCGGCTGGTTCGTTTAACTAAATAAGGCACAAAAGTCGAACCTATTTAATAGCATGACCGGACAGTTGTTGTGTATCAAGCTCTATTTGATACTGTTTTTTAGTATTGCAGATGTACCTTTCAAACCGAATATCTTGTCAAGCTGCGAACCAGTCGCGTGTTTATGCTGAGTTTTGTGAGCGTAGAATTCGATGGTGTTCAGACTTCAACAGTCGCCAACTGCCTCACTTCACAAAAACCAACATCCGGCCGACTGCCATGACGTCCGCGGTCGCACCCAGCGGCGCCACGTGCTTCATGAGTGGCCTGCACCGACCCGTCCGCCTCACAGCAGACAGCGCAGGCCCTGCAGCTGTGCCCGCGCCAGCAGCAGCAACCCGCACTGTGGATGACAGGGACGACGCGAACGCGACTGGCGAAGCTGTGACGGCGCTTGTGCTTCACGCGGCCAAGCAAGAGCAATGGGACGCGGTGCGCGCGCTGTTGGCGTCTAAGAAAAACTTGCGTCTGCTGCTACAAGACGGCCAGCAAGCAGCACGAAGTCTCTTTGAGCACGCGGTGCAGTCCGGAGAAGCGCGTCTACTGGACGAGTTGCTTCAGAGCGGTCTCCACGATCGCGTGGAGTGCAGTCAGCGTTTTGTAAGTCGCTTGGTGGTCACCATTGTGCACGAGGGCGATGTTGAGATGCTGACGACGCTACTGCAGAGCGTACGGGTGGATTTACAGTCTGAGTCCGACAGCATGGACGAATCAGAACCGGCGCCGCTGGTACTCGCTGTGCAGCAGGACAACGAGCCGCTCATCAGCGTGCTGCTCGACCATGGGGCCGACCCGAACGCTCAGTCCAGCGACGCTGTAGCTTGGACAGCTCTACATATCGCCGCGGAGTGGGGCAACAGCAACATCGTCACAAGACTCGTACACGCCGGCGCGAACTCTGAGGCTCGATCCTTTGAGGGCGAGACGCCATTACACATCGCTGTCCTGAGCAACCACATTGACAGCACGAACGCGCTGCTAAGTGCTGGTGCAGACGTCAATGCAAGAAACGAACACGGCCAAACGCCACTTCATATCGCGTCGGTCGAAGGCTCCACGAGCGTCATGATTGCGCTACTTCAACACGGCGCGCTCGTGGACGCTCGTGACGAGAACGGGTGCACGCCACTGCATATTAGCGCGTTCTTTGACGAGAACGGCGCGAGATTCGCCAGAGGTGTCGACGACACGCAGGCGGCGGTCGTGAGTCTGCTGCTGAAGCATGGTGCTGACATTGGGATTTGCGACCACGAGGGCAACACGGTGCTCGAGAGCGCTCGGAGAGACAAGTATGACGTGATCGTGGACCTGCTCGTGGACCACATGCAGCGTTAGAACAACACCCGACGATGCCTTGCATGATCGAAAGAGGAAGTTCAAGTGTCAGGTCTAACTATTAGCTTCTGAGATTAATTTATTCATTCGTCTTCATTTCAGCATCGCTGTTTAGCTTACCTCTCTCGATGGAGACTTCTCCCGGTCCGTGATGTCTCTGAAAAGTCAGTCGCATCGTGACTGATGTGAGCCCAAGCAAGGAACCCATTACATCAACAAGCAGCTCGGAGCAAGTGACATAATATCACACCCAATTTCGGAAGCTCATCCCATTTCCAATCGCTTACTTGATGAACCCAGTCGCCCCACCGTACCGAAATGCTCGATGAACCCAGTTCCTCGCACTTCCCTCAAGAACTCTGCCATTTCGTCTATCGTCACCTCAAGCACAAGTGGCTAAGCTCTTCGCAATGGAGCAAACGTTGCACTCGTCTACTGCTCCTACTTCGCCAGCGCCGAAGCAGCTCTCGCACACGGCTGAGGGCTGCACTTACTAGGCAATGGATAACGCGGCTGAGAAGGGCGACTTCGAGATGATACTGTTTCTAAACGCGCGTCCCAGGCAGCGCACTGCGTGCATAGAGAAGCTCACATTATGAATGTCGAGTGGCTCCACGCAACGTACCCAGACGTTGTGACCATCGAAGGTCTCCGTCAACTGCATAGTCTCCGAGATCTGAGCTTTATGTCGCCTCTGGTGCTGCCAGAACGGCAGGAGCGCCCATGTCTTACTCAAATAACACCAGCTAAGGGACAGTTGGAGCTAGAAATTTGGCTCTCAACAAGAGCTGCTTCACACTTGAGACTCGAGAAGCAGCCCTTTCATGGGCGAGTCATGGAGCGTGGTCGCCTCGGTTCCCCCTTTGTCACTGAGAGACAAAGGGGTCAAAGCCACTTCTCCTGTTCTAACAGGCTTGCATCGGGCAATTTTGACCCCTTATTTGATAGTGGAGTGGTCGTTGCCCAGTTGGTAGTGTCTCCGCACTGGCGCAAAGTCCATCACCCTTGGCGCAGTCCACCACTCCTGGCGCTCCAGCTCCATGAGACGAGGTCTCCTAGTCTCATAGTGCTGTCGCAGTATGCCCAGTGTCACACTCGGAGCTGTGTATCGCCCGAGGCCCAGAGTGCGCCTTACGAGTCCACCTCTGCATATTTCAGCCACTCGAGGTCCGGCTCCCCTTTTGGACTTGACATTTTCAAATCGAATCCAAGAGTCGCCGATTTCCCATCTCCGCGAGCTCCACTGCACGCATGGAGCCATCGTCCGCGCCCACAAGCGAGATCTTCTCGCACACGGCTCACCGCCGCGCGTTCCCACTTACCACCGTCTTCCTGCTCTGCAGGTCACGCGCGGAGCTCGAGCCGCTGGCGTCCGCGATCAGCAGCTTCATTGACCCCGTCGTCCGCAAGCGCTGGACAATCACACAGGCGTGTGAACGCAACGACATCGCATTGCTCAGGCGTCTGGTAAAGTACGAGTCTGCGAATGCGCATCCGCGTTACCGCTCGCACGTGTTCAGCGAGGCGCTGGTGCACGCCATACGTCATGACGACATGGAGCTACTCGAGTGTCTGCTGAGCTATTGCCCACAGGGCTCGGCATCCAAAGGCATGGTTGAGGCCTGCTCTCTGGACAAAGTGCACCTTATGGACTGGATCGTGAAGAGCTGTACGAACCTGATGTGGAGTCCACAATTCGCAAACACCGCAGCGGCTGCTGGCCACCTGAGCGTGCTACAGTGGCTCAAGACCAACGCACCAGCTGGAGATGACAAGTTGCTCACGAGTGCCTTACAGCACGCGGCTCTGGTTGGAAATCTCGTGATCGTCAAGTGGATCGTCGAGAACGTGGAACGCAGTGCGATCCCAGTCTTCGACCAGTCCTTCACACTCCACAACGCGATCCAGGGTGGTCACCTCGAGATCCTTAAGTACCTGCACGAGCTCCGCTTCCAGATCGTCACTTGGCTGTTCATCAACAGGAGCGACCACGGCGCTGGCGCGGGCAACTTTGAGATGGTCCAGTGGCTCTACGATAATGGCTATCGAGCGTCCACCATAAACGCGTTCAAAGTTGCAGTCGAGAAAGGACACGTCGCCATTGTCCGCTGGCTCATGGAGAAAGCGCAAGACAACTACGACTTCAACCAAGCGTTCATAGACGCAGCGGCGAACGGACACCTGGAGCTCGTCCAGCTGATTCACAGCCGCACATCCATCGATCGCTACGAGTCAACCTTAGCTTTAGCGGCAGGACATGGGCACCTGGACGTCGTCCAGTGGCTCTTCCAGAACGCCCGTCCAACCACCCTCAGCATATCGTTCCTGAGCTCAACGCCGCTCCCAGACACCCGGGAAGAGTGCGCAGTGAGTGAAGCTGCTGGGAACGGTCACGTGGAGATCGTTCAGTGGCTTCACGCGCAGATCGCTGACAGAGAGCGACAACTAGAGTATAACATTGCACATGCTGCGGAGAACGGACGCCTGGAACTCGTCCAGTGGCTCGTGCAGAACTCCAAGCCTGGGCTTAGGTACAGCCTGGACGCCGCAGCCTCGAGTGGGAACCTGGAGCTGCTTCAGTGGCTCAAGGCAAACACTGAAACCTTCTGCTCGGAGCACGCGATAAACGACGCAGCGGCCAACAACCACCTGCACGTGCTCCAGTGGCTGCACGAGCACTGTGCTGCACCATGCACCAAGGCATCGATGGACAGCGCGGCTTCCAACAACCATTTGTGTGTGGTCAAGTGGCTTCACGAGAACCGCACGGAGGGCTGCTCAGTATCGGGCATGAACAACGCCAAGTCCCTCGAGATGGTCGAGTGGCTCCATGAGAACAGGACAGAGGGTTGTACGCCCTACGCGATGAACCAGGCGGCGGAGCGAGGAGACTTCGAAACGCTCCTGTTTCTGTACGAGAATCGAGTCGAAGGTTGCACCATCGACGCAGCAGTGAACGCCGTCTTCCAGGGTCACGAGGACATGTTCCAGTGGCTCAGCGAGCACTACGCGATCAGCCAGAAGACGACGCGCTGGTTCGTGCAAAAGCGCGTGTGTTATGACGAGCAGACTGTGACATCTATGATCGAGCAGGAGAAGGAACAACGCGCGCAGAATGAATGCGCTAGCCACACAACGTGAGTGTGAACAGGAGTGCGCTTGGGGTGGGAATGACGAATTACAACTGTATCCATTTCGCTGCATGTAGACTCCTTCAGTTGCATAACCTGTTCGATCCGATAGTTGACACCGCTGGACGAGATTTCTGTTTAGCGCGTGAGTGGTCAACCTCTATCATTTGGTACTGTGTTTAATAACCTTTCTTTTTCTATATTGATCAATACTGACGCACATCAAAATAGGTTCAGCGTGATCATTTTTGATGGGCATAACAAGCCGCTTCGCATTCAGCTCCACACTCACCCACCAGCAGCACATTGTGTACCATGCAGTCGTCGTCGTCACCGCGACCACACTACACAATCGATACTCTACCGTCGCAGTCCTCGCCTGCCACTCACCGCGGTCTTCGTCGTATGTAAACTACACGCGGGGTTCAATGCGCTCGCTCCCGCTATCAGCGCCCTCATCGGCCCTCCAGCTCACACAAAGCATCGCTGGACCGTCCAAGAGGCATGCAAGCGCAACAACGTCCAGTGACTCAGGCACTTGATCGCGTATGAGACCTCCAGAACGCATTCGAAGTACCGCTCGCACATGTTCAGCGAAGCGCTCATCCTCACAGTCAAGCACGAGAACGTAGAGACGATCGAGTATCTCTACTCAGTATCCGAGTGGCTACATCTCAAAGGGCTTCGCTGAAGCAGCGGCGCTGGGCAAAGTACACCTGATGGAGTGGTTCGTTGCCAATTGCGCCAAGGTCGAGTCGCTAGACGTCTACACGGAGAATGCTGCGCGTGTGAGTCATTTGAACGTGCTCCAGTGGCTCAAGAGGCAGCCTGCGACGGCACACTGGTACTTGACTGCCGCCATCCCACACGCTGCGCTCGCCGGCGGCTTGATACAGTCAAGTGGCTTCACGAGAACACGGTGTGCGACGACAATCCGTTTCACAAGTCCCGTGCGATGCAGTATGCGATGGAAGGCGGACATCTCGACGTCCTCAAGTACCTAGTGGAGCAGGGCTACACGCACTCGTTCTACAAGAGCCCAATGGAGATCACGGTGGAGGCCGAGAGCATCAAGATGACCCAGTGGCTCCTTGCGAACGGCTCGTCGGTGGCCAGTGGAGAGGCCCTTCACAAAGCGATCACGCGGGACTACAATGAGATCGTCAAGTAGCTGCTCGATGTGACCGAGCTCCCGGTGGATCACCAGGGCGACACTTCGACCGCAGCCGAGCATTGCAACCTAGAGATCGTACAGCTGATCCATGATCGCTATCCTCCCATGTTCTACTCGGGCGTACTGAGCGACGCAGCAGCGAGCGGGCGTCTGGACGCCGTCGAGTGGATCTACCATACAGCTAAGAGGTCGTCACGAGAGCCTGCTGATCTGAAGGAGGACAGGAGATACGGCTACAACTACGAAGCAGCACTGAGTCGAGCTGCGCGGAATGACCACTAGGCTGTGGCTCAGTGGCTCATTCGCAGGCTTCGTGATCACGTCAACGACTATGAGAGCGCTGAGGAATACGCGGTTTCTGACGCCACCGAGAACAACCACCGCGCCATTGTCGAGTGGCTCCACTCGTATCGCACGGATGGGGAGAATCCGACGTACGACATCACGCTAGCGGCGCAGGGTGGTCGCCTGCAGCTCGTCCAGTGGATGGCGCTAAACGCGCACGCGAGCCACGACGTGTTTATGACTGCAAATGTGGCAGCGAATGGTCACTTGGAGATGTTGCGCTGGCTACACGAGAACGTCCCCTACTGCGTGTGGCACAGTGGCGTGATGGACGCCGCCGCGGAGAACAACCACCTCCACGTCGTCAAGTGGCTCCACGCCAACCGCACCGAGGGCTGCACCACCAAGGCGATGAATACTGTGGAGTCGCTGGAAATGGTCGAGTGGCTGCACTTCAATATACCCGAGGCTGTCTGCACGATCAAGGTCATGGACAGCGTGACAACGAGAAGCCACTTCGACACGCTGCTGTTTCTGCACGCGTACCGAAGTAAGGGCTGCTCCGTCCGTGCGGCCGCGAATGCCTTCGAGAACGGGCACTTTGCCATCTCCAAGTGGCTGATGCAAGAGTACACTCAAGCAGATGCCGCTCATTTCAATGGTTCCAAATACCAACAGTTGTAAGAGGAGCTAGAGTAGTCCGACTCGCCGAGACACTCCAACAAGTTTGTACTTGATACCAAGCGAATGTAATTGCAGTAGGCTCGCTTTTTTTCTTCGTATTGCAGTAAGATAAAAACAAAATCTTTGTTACTGGATGTTGAGAGTGGAGATGGCTGTCGGCTGCTGGGATTGTGAATTCTTGGGCTCAACCGACATTAGATATTGCTTTGTCCAAGTCCGTTGCCTACTTGATCGCCAAAGTCTACTGGAAGAAGGTCACATATCCACAAGATCTGCTCTCTGAGCTTGCAAGTCGCAAATACTGCAAGCTGTCCTTGCGATGCTGAGTTACTTGACAAGTCGGTTGGGCTGCTGTCTCCGACTACAAGATTTTGTGATGCAATGCAACCAGAAATCTAAAGCGCGAAGATGAGCTCACTTCACTCGAAGTCAGTTTTGAAGATGACCGACTCTCCATTCGCTTTGCCTTTCGTCAACGCATGACGTTCTCGAAAGTAGAAACACTATAGCGATGAGTCAACACGATCCGCACGCAGCAAGATATTTCAAGTCTTATTCGCTTCGTGAGTGTATGATAGAAACTGGATATCCTCCGTACTTAGGTCGGTAGCTTTGGCAGCACTTTCTGCCTCTTGTGAAACTATCTTATGGATCGAGTCTGGTTGGACTCCTGCTGGCGACTCGGTGCAAAGTAGAAGCTGCTGACTTTCGCTCAAAAGATGCCTCCGCATATAACTCAGCTCACTCACTGACGTTTCCCATTACCTTCCTCTCTCCGCTGCTCTGTCCATTGCACTGGCGGTGCAGCCTTCGGTGCAGTTCGCGTGTAGCCACTCGACAACTTCCACTGACACAGCATTATCCATCGCAGCAGTTGTACATCCTTCGTTGCGGTTCTCGTGAAGCCACTTGATGACGTGAAGATGTCCATTGGCCGCAGTCGCATCTATTGCATTTGTTGTGCACCCTTCATTGCGGTTGTCGTGGAACCACTTGACGATTTCGAGGTAGCCATTCTCCGCAGCTTTGTCCATCGCATCTGTGGTGCAACCCTCGCTTCGATGCTCGTGCAGCCGCTTCACGATGTCCAAGTGATCAAACTCTGCTGCATCGTTCATCGCAGCAGTCGAGCAAGTGACGCTTGTGTTCTCATGGAGCCAGATAACCAACTCCAGATTCCCGCTGAACGCAGCTGAGTCCAAATTGTGGACCGTCTCGTCTTCGTCCGAAATTCCCACGAGCCACTTGACAATATCCAAGCGACCATTTGTCGCGGTACGCAAAATATCGTACTGCCGTCGCGCTTGCCCTACTCAATGCGCGTGCAACCATTGTGCAACTTCATAGTGGCCGATGCTGAGCGCTCGGAAGATGGCAGAGTCTTCAGCATCCTCGATGTTATAGCTTCCCTCACGGAGGTTGCCAGCGATCCACTGAACCAACTCCAAGTGGTTAGTTCCAACTGCAGCGGTGAGTTGTGCCATGTAGCTAGCTCTGCGTGATAGACGACCGTAGAGCTCTTGAACGCCTTCGAGATGACCCTCGCGCACCGCTCGGGCGAACACACGATCAAACGTGCAGCCTTGAAAGCCATTTTTGATCAGCCAGTTCACAACATCCACGCTGAATGCACCACGAATCGAGGCCTCGGTTATGTCTCGACTTCCGTTCGCGTAGAGCCACTCGATCGTCTTCAGGTTTCCAACACGTAGCGCCACGGTAATAGGAGATTCGCCGTGCAACAAAGGTCATCCAAGGGTGTGGCGGAGCTGTCCGCGCAAGTACTTGAGCATGTCCAAATCGCCTTGCTCGATCGCTCTGCAGATGGTGTCGATCTCAGTCTCTGCAGAGACAGCTTCGTATGCCACGTTGTCGTAGAGCCACTTCACACCTGCGAGATGGCCACCGCATGCAGCTTCCGCGATTGCATCCGCCAGGTAATCTTCGATTTCTGAATAATGGCCCTTCAGCCACCGAAGAACGCCCAGATGACCACCTTTAGTAGCTTCAGTGACGTAGTCTTGGCTCCATACGAGGTTTGCGTGGTTTACGAAGAGCCATTCCATGACGTCCACTTTGCCCAGACAAGCCGCCTCTGCCATGCCTTTGCCAGCAAACCCAGTCGGACAGTACGCATGCAGGCACTCGATGAGCTCCATCGCGTTATCATGCCTGATACACTCATTCAAAGCTTCGGTAAACACGTGTGCGCGGTAGAGTGGGTGAGAACTTGTCTTCTCCAATGCGATCAGGCATTGAAGTAGCTGGATGCTGCCCAGCGCGCACGCCTTGACGATCGTCCAGCTCTTGGGGGTAAGGAACCCGCTGATCAGAGCCACAAGCGTATCGGGCAGTGAGTGACACGTACTCACAGCATCGAGCGCTGTTAGCGGCAGACATGGGCGGCCGAGGTGCTGCCGCACGACGTTGGCGAGTTCGACACTGGCATCTTGCTTTGGATAGAATTCGAGTTCCAATTAGAACTGACAACGCTGCAAAACATATACCGGCTCCAATACCGGTTTTATTTTTAGGCTGGACCATTTTGGTAGACTGCATGGTGTGGTCGCTGCGTGACATGGTCACTGCGACGTCGTCAAGTGGCTGGTGGCGAAACTGGATCCAGTCGGTGAATCGAACGAGCTGGACTTTGTGGTCGGAAGTGGCAATCTGGAGTTGGTCGCTTGGCTTCATGAGAACATGCAAGCTGGTGCCTCTGAAAAAGTGATGGACGTCGCTGTTGAGCACAACCATTTTCATGTTCTGAAGTGGCTGCATGACAACCACACCGAAGGCTGCACCACGTCTGCAATGGACAATACTGTCTCAGTGGAGATGACCGAGTGGTTCCACTTGAATCGCACAGAGGGTTGCACCACTCTAGCGATGGACAGCGCCGCGGAGAGAGGCGATGTCGACACGTTGCTGTTCCTGCACACGTATCACACTGAGGGTTTCACGATTCAAGCAGCCATGAGAGCTCACAGAAGTGGTCACCTCGCCATTTTCGAGTGGTTGGCTGACAACTACCCTGATGTAATAAAACTCGAAGACCTCCGCGGATAGATCGACGAGGACAAGCCAGACTTCTTGTCGCCTCTGTTTGCTGAGATCAAGAGCGTGAAGCGCCAGCGGTTCAGCTAGCTCCAATGCTTGTAAACATTTGCTGACAACCTTTATCGCTAGTGCCCGACGTTGCCAGCAGCCGCTGCTGAAGTGCTCAGGTTTAGCTGTCTGAGTCCCCGCGTACACGTCATTAGTAAGGAAAGTAATGCAAGATCTGAATTGTCGATCGAGCTGTGTCACGTCAACATCACCTTCACCATCAGCTCGAGTTGTTCATGGTTGGCTATTGCAACGTGAAACATATCACGCGAGCTTCGCTGGTGATCATTACCTTAAGGTGAAGGCCATACTGAACCACGATAGTACATCAAACCTTACTGCGCGTTCAAGAGAAGCGTAGCGGTACAGAGAATGGATTATTTCATAACTGAACTGTGTGCCCAGCACTGCTCCACGAAATGAGACTCCTTTTGATATCAAGCCTTCTTCTGTTCATCCCAAGCAAGGCAAACTTATTATAATCTTACTATGAACGACCTCGCTGGTGCTTCGCCCTATCGAGTTCTTCCAGCAAAGGAGACATGAAGTCTGGCCTGTCAGAGTCGACTCTTTCGTAAATGACGTCGAGCTTCATCACTTCCGGGTACGTTTCGACCAGCCACTCGAAAATCGCCATGTACCCGCTGAAATGAGCATTCACGGCTGTTTGGATCGTACAGCCTTCACTGCGATACGCGTGCAGGAACAGCAAAGTCTCGACGTCGCCTCTCTCTGCGGCGTTGTCCATCGCTAGTGTAGTGCAGCCCTCGGAACGGTTCCAATGCAGCCACTCGGTCATCTCAAAAGACGGAGCATAATCCATCGCATTGTGAGTGCAGCCTTCTGTGCGGTTGTCGTGGAGCCATTGGACGATCTCAAGATTGTCCTCCTTAGCGGCACAGTCCATCGCGACTTCCGTGCAGCCTTCGGTGCGATTCTCCTGAAGCCACTCGAGGATTTGCAGCTGGCCGTACTCTGCAGCAGTGTCCATCGCGGATTCAGAGCAGCCGACATCGGTGTTTTCATGAAGCCACTTGATTACTTCCAAATCACCGCACTCGACTGCGAAGTCCAGTTCATGTGAATGAGCGACTCGATCTGAGTTCTCTACGAGCCACTCGATAATGTCGAGATTCCCATGAGCCGCAGTTTCCGACCAATCGTACTGTGGACGCCCTGCTTCGGTCCGGCGCGCATGGAGCCACTTGATGATCTCGAAGTGGCCGCCCCCTGCTGCTCGACTGACAGCCACTTGCTCCGCTGCAGCAGGAGATCTGCAGCCTTCGCGGAGGTTGCGGTAGATCCACTTGGCCATGCCGAAGTGGCCGTTGCCAGCAGCTCCGCTCAATGCGTCTCTGTAGAGATCTCCAGGCAACCCACAGCGGCGAAGGAACTGGGCGGTTTCGAGGTGGCCGTTCTCCACTGCTTGCAGAAAAGCTTCGTCATAGTTGGTCGATGTCCGGCTTTTCTCGATCAGCCATCTCACAGTGTCGGTCGATCCTTTCCCGGCAGCATCACGAAGTGCCTCTTGAAGATCGAACTCCTTGCTGACATACTGGTAAACCAACTGGACCAGCTCCAAATCTCCAGCAGTGACAGCCATTTCGATAGGAGACATGAGATCGAACGAGTCCTGTTCATACGTGTGTCGTCGCAGCTCGTAGAGAAGCTTGGCCATGGCAAGATCTCCTTCTTCGATCGTGTCACAGAGCGCGTCAATTTCGATCTCGGTGGTCACAGCATCCGGTTCAACGTTCTCGTACAGCCACTTGACGACGGCGAAGCGTCCATCGCGCGCGGCGTGCCGGATCGCACCAGCCAAGTGCGCTTCAGCGTCCGGGTCGTGCTCCTTCAGCCACTGAAGCACCTCCACATGACCCGCCTCTGCGGCCTCAGTGGCGTACACTGGACTCCACACGATCTTTTCGTGATTCGCGACGAACCAGTCCATCACGTGAATTTTCCCCAGCAATGCTGCCTCTGCGATGCCCTGGCCCACGAACCCCGTGGGGCAGAACGCGCTTAAGCACTCGAGCAGCTCGATCGCATTGTCGTTCTTCACGGCATACGCAAGCGCTTCGGCAAACACGTGCGCTTGGTAGAGCGGATGTGCACTGAGCGTTTCGATCTTGATCAAACGCTGCAGCAGCTTGAGGTTGCCCAGCTCGCACGCGTCCTCGATGGTCCAAGTGTGGTCGGTGAGAAAGGCGCTGATAACGGGCACCAGTGGTGTGGGAAGCGCGCGCGCAGAGCACACGAGCGAGACAGCGGTCAGCGGCAGCAGCGGACGGTGCAGGTGCTGATGCAGCGCGTGCTGCGCCGGCGTGGACGGCGGCGGCGCGACCGCAGACGTGTGCTGCTGCATCTTTCTTCTTGTTGAAATGGAAATGAGAGCCATGCTTTTTTGTGAAAACGAACCAAATTGAGAACCGGAAACACCATAAATACCGGTATGTAAAAGCCAAGCATGTTGGGTCTATTTCCCGATATTGAACCGGTATTTTCTCAGATGCCACATGTTTCTTATCTGATTTACATATCGGTACTAATACCGGTATAGTGGCTTCTACTATCGCTTGTTCATTTTTTACTCGGTGCACTTTATGACCGAAGGCCGCGGCGCGCTTGAGATGACTGCCCTCCCTCGACCAACGCGTGTGCAGAGCCTTTCACCACCAGCGATGCAGCTTGCTGTGCACCTGCACTTCGATCGCCCGCGCTTGCCGCTGACGTTGGTCTCTGCTGTGTGCTCGGCGCGAGTGATCCCCCAGGCGCTGGTGTCTGCGATCAGTGGCTTCGTCACTTTGAGGAGCTGGACAATTATCACCGCCTGCAAGCATGGCAGCCTACAGCTACTACAGGACGTGATCGCGATTGAAGCACCGCATATGCACCCACTCTATCGCGCGCACGTGTTTGAACAAGCGCTGGTGAGCGCTGTGAGGCACGGCAACGTGATGGATCTGGTCCAGTGCCTGTGCGCGTTCTGTCCGAGTGGGTTCACTGGCGAGGGCATGGCTGAAGCAGCACGGTTGGGCAAAGTTCAAGTGATGGAGTGGCTCGCTACCAACCACAGTAAGGTCATCTGGAGCTCAATCTACGCGGATAGAGCTGCGGCAGCTGGCAACTTAAACGTGCTGCAATGGCTCAAGAAGCACTCGGATAATGCCGATCGGTATTTGGCTGGCGCGATCGAGCACGCCGCACACACTGGTCGCTCTCAGATTGTCTCATGGCTGTATGAGAACATCGCATACGATGCTGTATCAGCCGAGAACGAAGCTTACGCGGTCAGTAGTGCGATTGAGACGAGGGACCTCGAGATGCTGAAGCACCTCCAGAAGCTGCGACAAAACAAAATCCAATGGGAACCAGGTGATTATAACTACGCAACCCCAATTGACATGGCTACCCCCACAAGAGACTTGGAGCTAATCAAGTGGCTGTACGAGAACGTTCATCGCGGCTTCGATGACCAAAGAGCAACTTCTGACGCTGCTAGTAGCGGCTCGACTGACGTTGTGAGGTGGTTGCTCGAGCATAGCCCCAGAGGTCACACCTATGACGGCGCTTTCCTGGAAGCAGTGAAGAACGGCCACCTCGAGACAGCGCAGATGCTTCGTCCTTTCCGATCGCCTGTGGATTGCTATCCAGAAGCGATCCAGGGTGCTGCTCTCAATGGACACCTTGGCGTTGTGCAGTGGCTCTTTTGCAAGTTGCGTATTGGCTGCATGTTTTCACGCGAAGCTGAACAAGACGCGGTGAGCCAAGCAGCTGGTAATGGCCACTTTGAGCTCGTAAAGTGGCTTCACGCGCAACTGATTGGCGGAGGGCGACCACGATATGATACCTCTGAAGCTGCTGCTCACAACCATTTCGAGATCGTCAAGTGGCTCGTGGCGAATTCGGATCCGGAGAACGATGCCAACGACTTGAACTTCGCGGTCGAGAGCGGAAATTTGGAGATGGTCATCTGGCTTCAGGAGAACACCAATGTCTCGTGCTCGATATTGGCGATGGAGTGCACAGCGTCCTTGAATCAATTGGAGCTCCTCAAGTGGCTTCACGAGAACCGCACTGAAGGGTGTTCCGCTGACGGAATGGACTCTGCCGCAATGTACGACCATCTCGAAATTGTCAAGTGGCTTCACGAGAATCGTACGGAAGGCTGCACCACCAATGCGATTGACAGAGCACCATCGTTGACGATAGTCAAGTGGCTGCATGAAAACCGCACCGAGGGATGCACCACTGAAGCAATGGACAGAGTAGCGGCAAATGGAGACGTCGACACTCTGCTCTTCCTGTACGCGAATCGCACCGAAGGATGTACGACCACAGCTGCCGTGGATGCTTTGATTGAAGGTCACATGGCCATTTTCGAGTGGTTGCTTCAGACGTACCCTGGCGTCATCAAGCTCCAAAAGATCCGTAATCAACTTGTCTATCTCCTGCCCGACTTCATGCCGCCTGTGCTCGAAAAACTGGACAGAACGAAGCGTCGACGAAGCAGTTGACAGCCTACCGTCCGGAGATTTGCTTGAGGAGTTGTCGCCTCAGGAGTTGAAACAGTGGCATACCCGTGGAGCTAGGTGCGAGTCTATATCAGCTTGGTTGTGCTCGTAAGATTGATATACTCCTTCCGTCACATCGGTCACAACGACTCGAGGCTGGCCTTAAGCTTTTATTCTTTATTGAAACATTACTGGTATAGCATCTTCAAATGAAGTGGCTACCACGAGAGACGTGATTCTCCCAAAGCGATGTGGCCCGCATCGCCCGCCGCCGCTGCGCTGGGCCGTCGCGTCTAGACTCCGTCGCCTCCATCGCCCAAATTAGAAGCTCACCACCAGCTGTACTTGCACCACCGCCCACGCCTGGTACCGACGGCGGTCGTCACTGTCTCTTTGGCGCTCGCGTTTCCAGACCCGCTGATGACGGTGATCAGCAACTTCCTCACCGACATGCACTGGACCATTGAAAAGGCGTGTGGCATGGCGACCTCAAGCTATTAGAGCCTTTAGCCGAGACTGAAGAGTTCGGCACCCAATCGATTGATACCGAGCTGTTTCGAGTTCTGTCGTGAGCGGCTGTCTGCCCACGTCGTACGTCTTGGCAGAGTTGTAGTTCGTCTGTTGTGTTTGGTCGATTTCTTAGTGAAGAGTGGTCGCAGTTGTTTGGTGTGTTCGCTATAGTGGATGTCTTCAAGGCGATTTGTTTCGAAACTTTGTTGTTGACAAGCCTTCGTTCTGACTCAAACTATCAACTCGGAGGGCTCCATTGCTTCGAGGCTGCCTACAGATTTCTCGATACCGTGTTTGGCTCATCTTGACTCCCGCTGGGAGACGCTCTTTATTCCGATACTGTCGAATGCGAATGCTGGGCACCGATGCTGCACGAGGTCGCTTCTCTGTCGCACGTGATCCCCACGCGCTGCTCACTAAAGTCAAAGATCGTGTAGTATGCCTGGAGGAAATTATCGCCGAGCACCCACCAGTAGAGGCCCTCGCCGAGGTCTCTGCCAAAACAAATACACAAACCACATTCACACATCTCAGTACGATTGCTTTGGCCTCAGCTAGACAAGAAACATAATGCTTACGAGTGATTGTGAAGCTGGATCTCACAGACTGATCCATCGCAGAACACGTAGTTCTCTGGCGCGAGCTGGAAGAAGTTGCCACCGCCCGTGTCTCTGCCGAATGAGAACGAGAGCGCCGGGAAGTCCGCGTACTCGGCGTTTGAGCACACGAAGCTCCCGTTGATCAGGCTGCAGACGAGTCCAGCAGTCACGTGGTCCATGACACTTTCATAGAGCTGCGGTGGCATGTAAGTGTTGGACGAGCCCGAGTCGACGATCGCAAAGCAGTACGGCTCGCAGAAATTCGTCCGTGCTGGTGGCTGAGGCTTGCCCTTGGAGTGATGGTCCAGTACGTCAGTCGTGAGCAATTACATATTGCAAGAGCCAGCGAAGGAGCTCGTGGTGAGCATGCTAGGCACTTTCAGCCAGAGCTGCCCATGTCGCCTCTCGGCCGCTGCGTCGACCCAGCCAGCAGCCAGGAGCGCGCGTCGAGCGCTCGTTGTGGTACTGTAGGCCTTCCCTCCCAACAAAACGCAGCAGCAGCAATCCGAAGCGCACGACCACAGACACAGCAAATTAAAGTGATCCGCTCGTCACATCCACTTCTGCGATCCCATGCGCGCTGAACTCTTGTCGGCTGGGCACCGAAATGCGGATTTGACACTCTGTTGACACCAGTGACGTCGGGTTTTGGAATGTGGATGGCTCGTTAGAACCACAATAATAATACAGTGATACAAACTTGACACAAGCTCTTATAGGCGACTGAGTTCGCCCAAACAGAACCTAAGAGTTTCTGTGCGTCATGGCGCCTTGCATTCGCTTCTGAGCTTCTTTGTATGGTATGTTGACGTAGTACAGGGCCTTTGTCTTTCGTCTTAGCGCTCTCAACCTTGGTTACGCTGGTCCGTTGACTGACGAGCCACGACACCGACACGCTCCGTCGTCCCACAGCAGTGGCTACTTGAACGCAAGTCAGCTGGTGCTCGTAAACAGATCATCGAGGATAGCGAACGAGGAATTGCAAACGAGCAGTCCCTGTAGGCGGTCTTGAAGCTGCTCTTGCATCTGTTTCAGAGGAACAGGTGAGCAGCTCCGGACGAACCTGTCCGCGCTGGTGTCTCGTGGGCAGCCTCGTGAGATTCACTTTGCAATTCACGCTCCACCGGTCAAGCGCTTGACGAACCCTCCTAATCCAAGATGAAGCTGATCAAAGTCGCCGCGGGGCTCCTCTTCCTGCTCTCGATGAGTACCTCCACCAGCGCACACACTCAGAGCAGAGCCACTCGTAGCCTGGCGACAACGACCACAACTAGCACGCAGCGCAACCTGCGCGTGGCCTCGTTCGAATCCGGGGCTGAGACCGAGGATATCAACTCGCTGACCTTCGCCACGTCGAACGAGAGTGCCGGCGATGAGGACGATGAGGATGATGAGGACGGCGATGACGAAGGCTCGTCGGACGCTGAGCTCGAGTCGCGAGCAGTCAAGAAAACCACAAAGCCCAAGACGGTGACGACTAAGCCAGCGACATCGGCCCCCAAGCCCGCTGCGACGACGAAGAAGCCAGTGGCAGTCACCACCACCAAGCCAGCAGCGACCACGGTCAAACCTGCAACTGGCAACACGAAGACGACTGCGCCAGCGACCGCTGTGATTGTCCCAGTAGCCGGAGGTGGTACCACAACCACTCCGGCCCCGACGCCAACGCCAACGCCGTCGTCAAAGACACCAAAGCCCAGCCCAACCAAGAAGACCCCGACCCCGACGCCTTCAACGCCTCTCGCCCCAAAAGCTTCGGCACCGTCGACACCAGGTGCGAAGACCCCAAAGCCATCCACTCCATCGGGCTCGCTTTCGCCAGCGTCAGGAGCCGCTGGCAGCAAGGACGATGGCTCCTTGCCAGGCACGCCTGGTTCTCCAAAACCGTCAACTCCAGGTGCCAAGACCCCAAAACCGTCCACACCAGGAGCCGCAACTCCAAAGCCAAGCTTCCCAGCACCGGGGGTGGCTAATAGCAGCGGTGGTTCCTTGCCAGACACGCCTGGTACTTCAAAGCCCTCAACCCCAGGTGCCAAGACCCCAAAGCCCACGAAGGACCCTCTCGCCGATGACGGAAGCACCAGTGGCCTGCCGACAACGACGACCATGAAGCCAAAGATCCCGACCGGCAGCGGCAGTGGTGATGACGCGCCTTCGCCAACGCCGTCGACGAAGAAGACGACACGACCGACGTCAGCACCAGTGGACGATGCGCTCACCACTGACGACGACCTGTTGACTCCAGCGACTCGACGTCCCATCTCCAGCACCACGGATTTCGACTCTGGCTTGGACGACACGACGACGGGGCTCACTCCACCGGCGTCCTCGGGAGGATTCTCGTCGGTGGATATCCCATCGACGATCGACAGCGTCACGAACCTCATCAACACGGTCACTAAGGCACCAACCGCCTCGCCAACCACCGACACCTCGACCACCACTGGTGGTTTGACGGACGAACTGACTCCAAGCACCACCGAGTCAGAGACTGGCGAGATCGGCCTCGGCTCTGAGACTGCGTCGCTCGCAGGATCTGCTTCGGGCTCGGCGGCTGCAGATCCTCTCGCGGAAACGGAGACCTCGGCGGCGTCAGCAGTGGAAGAAGCGACCGACGATGCGATTCCAGTTGAAAACGACATGACTGAAGTGGACGCCACGTCTGAGATCGATGATATCGATGCTGAAGCCATCGAGGACGTGACCCCGAAGCCAAAGGCGCCTGCCAAGGCCAAGACGCCAGCCAAGACGAAGAAGACTGAGGCTGCTGCCGATGATTTGACCGACGTCTTCGCCAGTAGTGACTCCGCGTCTGCCGCTGCCGACGAGTTACCGACAGATGAGACTTCGCTCACCGACGACTCGCTCTTCACCGATGAGACTGAGACAACTGAAGCTGCGACCCCGAAGCCCAAGACTACTGCCAAGGCCAAGACGCCAGCCAAGACCCCAGCCAAGACCAAGAAGACTGAGGAGATCGAGGACTTGACCGACGTCTTTGCTACCACTAGTGACTCCGCGTCTGCCGCCGCGGACGAGTCCTCGCTCACAGGCGAGGCCCTTCCCACGGACGAAACGGAGACTATGACTCCGAAGCCTAAGGCGACCGCTAAGACCAAGATCTCGGCCAAGACCGCCGCGAAGACTGATGACCTTGAGGACTTCTCCAACATATTCGACTCTACCAGCGAGGCCGCTTCTGCCGCCTCGGACGAGCAACCGGCTGACGACGCGACTTCTCTGCTAACGGACGACACCGAGACTGAGAAGGCTGTGATCCCAAAGCCAAAGGCGACTGTCAAGGCGAAGACCCCTGCGAAGACGAAGAAAGCCACAGAAGAGCTCGAGAACTTATCAGATGTTTTCGGCACCAGTGAGTCGACGTCTGCTACCTCTGAGGAGACGCCGACCGACGACTCACTTCTCACGGACGATACCGAGACGACTGAGGCTGTGACCTCAAAGCCCAAGACCGCTACCAAGGTCAAGACGCCAGCCAAGACTCCAGCTAAGGCGACGAAGATTGAGGAGCTTGAGGACTTGACCGACGTCTTTGGAACTTCCAGCGAGTCTGCCTCTGGTGCTTCGGACGAGCTGCCGACGGACGAGTCTCTAGTCACGGACGATACCGAGACTGTTGACGAGGTGACGTCGAAACCAAAGGCAGTGGCCAAGGCCAAGACGACAACTAAGACGCCAGCCAAGACCAAGAAGACTGAGGAGCTCGAGGACTTCTCTGACGTTTTTGGAACTGCCAGCGAGTCTGCGTCTGCTGCCTCGGACGAGTCGTCATTCGCGGACGACTCGCTTCTCACGGACGAGACGGAGACGACGGAGGACGTGACGCCAAAGCCAAAGACGACCACGAAGACCAAGACTATCGCGAAGAAGACTGCAAAGCTAGCAACAGAAGAAGAAGAGACGCCGGTGCTGGAGGAAGAGGAGGAGAATTTGGACATTGAGCCGCAGCCGACCAAGACGAAGACCAGCGCATTGTAAGTTGGCGTCGATAGAGAAGGCGAGTGTGTTGTATGAAGGGTATATACTGTAGTTGGTTCGTGTGACGTCTCCATCCATTCAATTCACGTCAACGAACCCAGCAGATCTCAGAGTCACCCCCTCCCGCCCAGCTTGGACATATGTATGCATATCATTACGTGTCCAGAGGTGAGTTCCTGATCATCTGATGCTGATGTGAGACTCACAATCATCAACCATTCTGATCATGTTGTTTTTTCTGTTCAGATTTACCAAGTTCTGATAGAAGTGCACGCGCGGATCGGCGCACGCCTTCGAATCATTACGACCAATGCTACGGCCGGAACTAGAGATAACAAGGTGCCACAACTTCTCCAAGAGTGTGTCGACGTCCGCGTCTCTACCAGCTACCTGCATCAAAAGGTATGAAGTGCTTTGGACTTCTTGCTTATTTGTTAGAGGGTAAAGTCTGATCTTGCCTGTGTCAGTTCGCTCTCATTGATGGACACATACTACTCCAGGGATCCTATAGCTACTCGACTCGAGTTCAACACAACATCTCATAAAATCGTTGATTACCATGGAAAATAACCCGAAGACAACGTGTTTCCCACACATAAAACCGAGAGAAGAGAAATACCATTCAGGTTGTGATGAGGGGAGCACTACCTCGCTCATAGGTTCATTCGAGGAGCTCCCTGGAAATCGCGCGCCTTCAAAACCTGGAGCAGCTCCCGGATGCTCGCAGTCTGTGCGTCCGTGGCCGCTTTCTGGGCGTCCAGCGCCACTTTCTGGGCCACCAGCGCGTCCTTCTGCTCCTCAACGGCTCGCAGGATCTTTCGCAGAAGCACAGCGTTGATGTTGTTGCCGCTCGCGTCAACCTGGCTGTTGCTCGGCACTGCTGCAGACATCAAAGGTGAGATAGTTGTTGTCAGAACCACAACGTCGACTTCCAAAATGTCACTTCACATCAACTTTGTACCTGTGGCGAGACGCTGTCGCTTCACTGGTGCGGCGGGAGGCGCGGCGGCATCTTTTCTTGGTCGTCCGCGACCTCGCTTGACGGGCGCGTTAGGGTTTGTAGTAACAGTCGAAGGAGCTTCTGCCTTGTAGGTGTCAGGAGCCACGATAACGCGACGCGCTCGTGCCGTGCTTGTCGCCGCATCCTGGTCAGTCCCCTGCGGACTCAACGCTCCGTTCAGAATATTCGTAGCGCTGATGTTGGCGATCTCGTGCTGGTCGCTGCTGCGTCGCTGAGCTCGCGACGACACCATTTTGTACTGTCATTTGCATCCCAGTCAATAACGTTAGAAATCGCTCCCAATAAATGATGCAAGCAGTCAGCAGCTACACAACACACCTTGTTCTTGCACTGCTCCAGCTCCACGTTCACGCCAAACTCCTCAGTGAGCGTTGACGACACGAGCTTCCAGCCGTCGTGGGCATCCGCCTTGGTCTTCGTCTCATCAAACCAGGTTGCGAAGGTATTCTGTCTGTTGGCAGGCATACCACAACCACACACCAAAAACACGCAGTCGTTAGCATACATTCTGATATTGCTATCGCACATATTGGTGAAAGCAACATCCCACCTGAGCTCCATCAGGCGCTGCGTCATCTGGTCGGTCCATTGGATCGGAATGCTGCCGTCCGCACGCGGTCGACCAACTGGTCGCTTCGCCACTGGGGCCACTGGAGACGCTGATGCATTGCTGCGAGCGCTCGGGGCAGCGATAGCAGGAGCAAGCGCAATCGGCGTACCAGTAGTAGCGGCGCCGCCAACCGTGACATCAACAGCCTGCTGGTCGGTGTTGATGGGTGTGAGCCCCGCGAAGAACGCGTCTTTGCCCGCAGGGCTGCACGCCTGGTAGCGCAGCCACTGCGCCGCGTGCTGGCCCTCGTGGTGGCTCTTGTACAGAAACGGCGAGAACGTCTTCTTCCAGACCTGCACGCGCTGCGAGCGCGGACGCGTCTCGTTCTCGACCACGCGCGGCTCGCGACCCAAATACACGCAGAAGAGGCAACGCACAGCCGTAACGGTGTTCGGGTTCGCCGGGTCGCGCTCGGCGACCTGAAGGCCGAACTCCTGGAGGTGCTGATGGAAGAACGGTTTGCTGGTCATGGCGTCTTTCTTCTTGACCTGCTGGTTGAACGAGTCGAAATGAACGCGCTTCATTTTTTTGTGATTAGTTTTTGTTTTTTCCCGCGCGGATCTGTGGTCCAAAAGAGTTTTGTTTAAAAATATGGAATACATTCACTCTTGCGTTTTTGAAATTGAGAAATTGTGTTTCGAGCCAATCAGGCAAGTCGAATATCGGAAATGATTTACTATTAGCCAATAAGCGGTGAAATTGAAGTTAATCAAACGATTGCACAGAATATTAGCCAATAGTCAATCATACAGGATGCCATTGGCTGATATGATTTAATTTTTAGCTGAATATGCAACTTTGATTGGTAGTAACTGTCGAGTGCCCAAAATAAAAAAGTTTCTCAAAACATCTTGCTCTCAGTATGGAAGCAGACAAATCTGTATGCTTTTTTCCACCCGCGTAGGAAATATACAACCCAAAAACCGAAACGCGTTTGGCTAGTCGTTAGATTAGAGATCCCTACCCCTTACTGGCGTGCTGTATATGCTGTTTAAATTATAAGGCAAGCATCCCGAAAGTACCCAAAACAGTTGGATTTGGGTTCCATCAAGTGTTCGATTTTGGGTATTTCTTGTGGTAAACCCGTAAAATCTGGGTTTAAATTGAGTGCATTCCCGGTTCGCTGTAATTTACAGGGCGTTGTAATTTAAGCCGAAGCTGAAGTGAGCAGCCCCGCTCCGCGGAGCTCGTCCTGCGCTCTATCTCCCTGAGCCAAAAGGTACTGAGGAGTTTTGGATGCGTGCGTTATGTACGCTGTGTTTTTCTTTGAGATCTTCATTAAGGTGAGCACACCACTAACGCACTCACTCACCAAGTGGATAGCGGAAGAAACCATGACGCAAAGACTCGTTTCCGGAGCTTATGAGGGGTAACTTTGTGTCGCTCTTCTCCAGTTCCATCCGTTGCTCTGGACGTCGATGATGCAGCACCAGCTAATGCTGATGCTGATCACACCGTCAGTGCCGCAGGCATTTCTCCAACGGCAGCTGCAGCTCCAAACACTCGCCCACCGAGTCCAAGAGCAGCTATGTGGTCTTCGATTTCTACTGCTGCGTCAGCAGTAGTGGTAGCAGGCGCTGCACGGTGAAATCACTTGTGGTAAAACCACAGCGAAAAAGATATCTCCCAAGTTGCTGGTAGATCTTTGGCGCTCCGACGTATACCAGGCAGCGGATCGCTTCCTGCTTTACCGGCGTGTTGGTGGATCGGACGTAGAGGTCGAGATCACGAAGGGGCTTGGTCTGGGGTTTTGTGCGATCCTGCGAGGAATCGCGCGGTCGATCTTCGGTTCTTCTTGAGGGTTGTGAGGCCTACTGAAGATCGGAGTGCGGTCACAGCGCAGCGAAGGAAGATCGTCTCCGCTAGCGTGCTTCGACGGATGACCAGCAGAGTGGATC